>JAOEHI010000018.1:6003276-6018909 GCA_025447815.1 Percopsis transmontana | reverse complement strand
ACATTTCTAAAGAATGCTTTCAGCACCTTGTTGAATCAATGCCACGTAGAATTAAGGCAGTTCTGAAGGCAAAAGGGCGTCAAACACAGTATTAGTATGGTGTTCCTAATAATCCTTTAGGTGAGTGTACATACTGTACAATAATAAAAAGTTTTGTTCCTCACCCCATAAAAAACACACACGCGCACGCACGCATGCACAAACCGTCAAATGACGTCAAATATCTTATCTGTAATCACAATGGCCTATCGTGCCTGTCACAAGCTGACTGTGTCCCAGTAAGATGGCAGCTAAGTGTGTTTATGTGTGTACTAGCTGTTTGTATGCCAGTGAACCTTTGTGCTATTCTAGCTAGTTTCACAACAGCGTACCGTACGCGTTTCTGATCCTACTCGTCCGTCCGAACAGCTTCCCACGCTACATTGGGGTGAATGCTACTCACCACAAGCCCCGGCTAGCGTTAGCTAGCATGACACACTCCAGTAAGGACAAAGAGAGGCCTGTGTAGCGATGCAGCGCAGTGGGCCAAAGCACTCTGTCTCATACTCTCTGTAACACACACTTACTCCGTCAAACACACAGACACACACACACACACACACACACACATATCAGTGATCAAGGATGGATGCCTGGATCATGGATCCAGGCATGAATAAATGCATACATACTACAAAAGGATTTAAGGATGTTGAAATAATATTATTCTGATGATGATGTAAGTTCATTTACATTTTTTACAAACTCGGACTATAACTTCTTTTTGGGGTCTTGATTCAAAATATCCTGTGTTATTGCAGTATGGTGAGCCTATATTTCCTGATTTCCTGTAATATGAATATGATATATCTGAAGTATTAATAACATTAAGAAAAATATTAATAACAACAAAACATGACACAGACTGACCCTTGACCTTCCTGCTCCAAGTTCCCTTTTTCTACCAACTGATTTTAAGTCACCTTGGTATTTTATTAAATGACACATTGATAAAAAAAACTTAAATGTAATAATGTGTTTAAATTCGATATCGCTCAACTGAATAGGCAACAAACAGGGAGATTCTCTCGCTCACCCACTGACTCATATCCAACCAGGCCAAGCAGGAGGGGTTGAAACAGGAGGTGGTGGGTGGCACTCCTCAGCGACTTTCAGTAATAAAAGTCGAGCATGTTTTGAAAAGGCCCTATTGATGCTGCGCTCTGTTTTTCCACGAGGGTAGCATTCCTCCCAAATTGGACAAAAGAATTTTAATGGGGCGGCTAATGGACTGTGATTAGATATGAGGAGGGAGAGAGAGAAGGAGAGAAGGAAAGAGAGAGAGAGAGAGAGAAAGAGATGAGAAGAGAGAGAGAGAGAGGTGGGCCTTGTTGTAAGTGGGCTGGGGGTCTCAATGCTTCGATGGGGGGCTTGGGTTTCATTCATGGGGAGGTGGGGTTGAGGGCGATGGGCCAGGAGATTACCCTATTTACCTGCAACCTTTGAGGGGGAAGTAGAGAAGAGGAGAGGCTGTTTTAACGGAGGTTAGGTTGCGAGAGGACACAGGGGACTCTAGTCAAAGGTATATCCGTACTTATAGATGTGGGATGGATGGAAGCCCACCTGCTTTTAGCTGTAAGTGGTTTAAGTGGCTTAATGTAGGACTGGCTCTGTCATGCAAACAAGAAATGTTATGCAGCTAGCTATAGGAACATTAAGCCCTAAAAAAACATCACACATTAGACATCTCTCTTATAATCTTAATATATATTGTCTGAACAACAATAGGAAATAAGAAAGACAAACAATAACATAAGCAAATGAATCAGCAAAAGTTGCATTACAACTTTAAGTTATTGGAGTATTTTTGTAGAGAATTATGAAATTATGTATGCACATCTGTGAAGAACCTTTCACTAATCAAGAATTACTTTTGTGTGCATCTGGTAACAGTGACATTGGTTTTCTGAGAAAGGTCATGGGGTTAAGGAGATAAGGGTTCTTATCCACACCTCTGCTGCCAATCATTAGCTAGCTTCTGACTTCGTCTTCCATGCTACGTGTAGGGAAGATGTTAAAGGGAACACATACTGTATCATTTGTACTCCTTTCCCACAATTGGAAACACAAAACATTTGGTTTGTGTTTTCTGTTTCTAAAATACATAATAACGTTGGAGGAAAAACTCATTATTTCTCTTAATCCCTCAGTATCGCTGGAGGATTCATAAGCTATTTTTTGGACTATTTGCTATTGCTTTGCGCCAAGCGCTACTTTCCACTTGGTGGATACCTTGGTCTGAAATGAAACCCTTTTCACCTATATTTGCTTCAGACATTGAATCTCACCTGATAGCCTGAGAACCAGCTATTCTAAATGTATATATCTCTCTCCTGTCTCTATCAATTGCATTCTCTTTCATCACAGAGCCGTTGGTTCTTACCATCATGGCCGCCGCTCAGCCACCCAATTTCATTTAAAATGACTTGAAATGTTTTCTCTGCACACACACACACGCACACGCACACGCACACGGACACGCACACGCACACGCACACTATCTTGATCCCTATGCAGATGACTCTTCCAAACCCATTCACACAAACACACAGTGTCATTCTTTTCCAAATTGGATAGAGGCACTACCATGTGATATTTACATAAGTAATAACAGACAGCTCCTCCGAGGCCAGTCAGTCTACTGCCTCCTCTCCCACTGCGCAGAAGAGGTAATTGCTATTTTTGGCACTGAGGCGCTACCTGTGTGTGTGTGTGTGTGTGTGTACGTGTGTGTGGCCATACGGTTTGTTCAGTTTATGACTAAATAGGAATGCCCTGCCCACAAACAAACAAAGCTGTTCTATGTGTGTGTGAGTGTGTGTGTGTGTGAGTTGGGTTAGACTGCTGTGGGAGGTGGCACAGCGCAGCTCAGCTTTGACGTTTGCTGTAGGGAGTCATCAGCACACACTGTCCCTCGCCGCAAGTGCTGCTGTGTGTGTTTAGATGCTTGGCGCGACTATCTCTCCCCGCCTCGATTGCTTGCTCGCTCTGTCTCTCCCTCTCCGTCTCTCCCTCGCTTCTGTGTGAATATGCTGATTGTGGAGCAGACGTGGGCAGCTGTCAGTCCCTTGGAATGCATCCGCTCCCCTCCGAATGTTTATTTAGAATGTCTATTTTTGCTTGCACGTGTACAGTAAGTTCACACCCGCATAGGCCTACCTACTGTAGTCCTGCGTGTGCGCTTGCGTGTGTGCGTGCACTTGCGCGTGCGCTTGCATCTGGTTTTCCTGGCGGCCCGACAGCTCATTCTTCCTCTGTGCAACTCAGTAAGCTGTTACCGCTGTCACGGTGCAACACCATAGCAACCGTTCCCTTGCACCAGCCCACCTTCAGGTCATTATCATGCTCAGCCCTGCCTCATCTATACCCCCCCCCCCACACACACACTCCCACCACGGTTGGAGTGATCCATCCCTTGAGCTTAAACAGACATGCACGTCATCATTTGCAGTGAGCAGTCCGTCCTATCACAATGATGCTGTCGCTAGGCAATAGGGTGAAATACTGTGTTTAGAGCTGACACCATCACAGCATACTGTTTTAAAGTATGCTCAGTCTAAAACGTTCAACAGCCCTCATATAGGTGCACATTACCAGACTAGATTAAAGCACTTAATGAGTGCCCATAGTGAAAGTCAACAAGAGTGATGCATGCTAATGGTTTCATCCCCTGCGATATCTTTGTTGTTGTTCCGTGAAACAGAATACTAGGAAGGATACATAGCAGAAAGGATGGTAGCAGGTAGCAGCATACTGTGTGTGAGGATTGTGTGGCTTGTGAATAACCTTTCAGAAAATGAATAACATTGAAACAAAACTATGTTAAAATGCAGTTTTGTTGCCTGCACACCCAAACAGTCGGGAAATGTAACAATAATATTTAATTCTTCTTTAAATCTTTTATCTACTACTCACATCAAGCTGGGACCTCAATGCCATATGCATGGTGAATACTGTGGGTGAGGGACACAGTGTTTACTCCTAAACTCACACAATCAAGCTCCCTTCTGCGCCCTTCTTCGATCCCCGTAGAGTGGAAAGAGGACATAAATTGACAAATCATTGAAGAGGTAACATCAGCTCTGTCACTCAATCCCACTGTCACCACTGACAGCCCAGCCATGGGTCTAGCGTGTCAATGTGTGTGTCCTCCATGTTCTCCAAGTGTGTTGAATGAATAAATGAACACGGGTAAAACTCAGCGACAGAGAGTAAGAAAGAGAGAGAAAAGGAGGCAGTGAAACAGAGATGCTATGGAAATGACTATTTTTGCTAATGCAGTGTGACTGTAATCTTCGCCCTCTCTGTCTAGACACAGCTTGGGGTGCAGCTGAAGATGCATTCATGCGTACACAGAAAAATACAAGTTCGGGCACAATTATCTGTATGCTCAAGTACACCCCACCCACACTCATGTACACAGGCCTTCCACATGCCTCCACACATCTCACTGCCTCCCCTGTCTGTATGGGAGTCATTTGTTACACTGAGCCATACAATGTCTTATAGAGAGACCTTAAATCATTTCCCCTGGTGTGCTTATTTCCTCCTTGCAACTGCCAAATGTCTCTTTTTGGCGTGCAATCTTTTACATAAAGCTTGAAACGCTGCCTGGAGTTTGGGGTTGATTTGTAGTTTATGTTGATGCTTTAAGCGTTCAGTGAACGTGCCACCACAGATATCACAATACGTCCAATGGCCGCAACTTAATCTGGCGTCCAGATGATAGTTTACTGGATCGTTAGCCAGCTCCCTAACAACCAAAATTATACTTCTACAACAACACAGATAAGTGGGTTTTCATGAGAATATAAAGAGTAATTTGTGACTGTGATGTGACTTTTGTATCTTTTAGCTCATAAAACATGACTTGCCAACTCCTAAATCACAGCCTCAAGCAAGGAAAGAAACTATGTTTTCCACTATGATATGGGGTTTTAAAGTTGATTATTTCTATCAGAAGTGTTAGAGCCAGGTTTGTTAAGAGACAACACACCTCCTCATGTATTAATATGGGAAGCTGTGGCGACAGTGTCAGCATTAATGAACCACTCTGTGTGGGAACATTGCTCCTGCTGTTACTGTATTTCTCAAACCACTGGCATTTTCAGGACAACAATACACGACTGGGCAACAAAGCGAGCAGAAACAACAGAGAAGTCACAACGGTCCACCTGGCAGTAGTTCTGAAATGACAGAAAGGCTCTCTCGCCGCTTGGTTGCTTTAGTCCAGCCTCAGAAAGCGCTCTCACCTGCTGGTTGTGACCACTGGGTCTGCCGTGATGTATATCGACTGGCCGGCTAGAGGTGGGTGGCAACTCCATTAATAGGTCAGATAGCCTGCCAAGGGAGCTTGGGTAGTTGTGACGGTAGACGTATGGGTGTTGGGATGAGGGTACAAGGTGGGAAGAAACGTGATTAAAATCCAAGAGCGCTATCAATATTATTGTTAGTGATCCCTGGATGGATACAAAATACATTAGGTGGAATATTGGGGACTGCTCTCTAGTAGGACTAAGAATGACCTGCGATCATTTAAGCAACGATCAATATGGATCCCGGAACACTAACTGCAAGTTGGATACACCCTAGTGTGTGTGAGAGAGAGCGTGTGAGAGACACAGAGATATTTCCAATCCAGTGCATCTTATCGTTGTCTCTGACACTGTCGGGTATTTCTAAGCCTCTCTCCCACTGATCCTTTCATCTCCTCATCCCCTTCTCTCTTCTTCTCTGACACCCACACGCTCTGACCTCCAGGGACTGTCCTCCTGACAGCTTAGGCCCAGGAACCCCGCATGAAGGCTGGGGTCCGGAGGTGTTGGGCGGAGCCCCAGGGCCTCGGGCCTTCGGATCTCTACAGGAGGGACTCAAGCCACAAGCGCAGCTTTCCCGCTCAGCCTCCAATCATCCGAAACAATGGCCACAATTGTATTGGGGGTGGGAGTTTTTCTTTTTTTACCTAGTCAACATTTAAACAAACCAGACCAGCACCACCTGGGGAGACTAGTGTGAATGAATACCAGAGGAGAGCGCCTGTAGTGTGTGTGTGTGTGTGTGTGTTTGTGTGTGTGTGTGTGTGTGTGTGTGTGTGTGTGTGTGTGTGTGTGTGTGTGTGTGTGTGTAACCCTACAAATGATTTGGAGTGGGAGTGCATGATTGGCACACAATGCAGATGTGTGGGTAGTAGCAGCCTTTTGGAGTAAGACGTGAGTGGGATGGGTGTGTGTGTGTGTGTGTGATAGAGAGAGAGCGAGAGAGAGAGAGAGAGAGAAAGAGAGATAAAGTGGGGGTGTCTTGACAAAAAAATTAAGCCCTTTATTTCATGAAAGGATAAAGGAACCAATCTGAGCATAATCAATCAAATACAATGTGACACAAATGACGGAGGACCATCGACAGCCTCCTTACACCCCTGTCCCCGGTCGCTAGCCTGTCCCCGCCTAATGAATGCCAACCCCCAAACCTTGTCATCATTGGTCGAGACCTGAAGCTATGCCCTTAAAAGCCCACGAAGGCTTTTGGGGGTTGCTAGGTTTGTTGTCAGGGGAAAACACACGGCTTTCATCTGGTGATGGGTGGTGGCCAATCGATGTTGGGGGTAATTTGGCCGCTTTCGGTAAAGCGCCAGATGCTTCGTCCACATGTTTGCGATGTTTTTCACAGAACAGAAAATGACCATACATATATACAGCGTGGCGCCCTGTGAGACCCTCATTAGGAATACACACTATTTGATCTGCACATGTGCATGTGCACACACACACACACATACACACACACCCCTCCATCCATTACTCTATTGGCTCCCTTCCTCTTCCATGTACAAAATACCATTCTGTCTCTGTAAGACTTTGAACAAAACCTCAACTACACTAAACGTGGCTTATGGGAGAGAAAAGCAGGTCTGTTTACAATGAGTTCACTCATCTGCAGTGTAGCCATGTACGGGCAAGATCAGACTGTGTTATAGCCAGTTTGAAAGTTAGAATGACACTTCCACTTATTAGAACATGCAGGATTTGCTAAAATGTGAATGCCAGTAGACACTACAGAAAACACATTTAGACAACGACACATTCTTATAGAAATGCCATTAGAACTATTTGGGACTAAAGAGGCATTTGACCACCTGTTGAGTCTGAGAAAATACTTATAGTTCAAAAAATAGCAGTAGCCTATCATACTTTGCTTCCTTGTGATTAAAGTTTATGATAAACCTCACCTAAATAACTTTAACCTCTATTCTTGAATGTTTCCATTTGTTCATACTGTGGCTAAACAATAATATGATCCACAGCATACAGGTTTTGGGGTGATATAAAAGGGATGTTGTGGATTTGGAGACCTGCTATGAGGCTACGTGTGTGGCGATGCAGAACGACCTAACCTTCCCGCACAGTGACAACCTTCTCTGCGCCTCATCGAGATTTGCCTGCCTGCTGCCTGGATAGGCCCGCATCTCCTGGGAGCAATGGAAGACCTGCGTAGGAAGGCATTAAATAGGAAGAGCACTGGAGGCCGAACACCAAACCTGGACACAGCTGGACGTTCTCAGAGCAGAATAATGCCGCCTTTGTTTCAAGCAAAACTGGAGAATTAGATCGATTGAAAAGCGCCAGTCACCTGTGAAGCCCTCTCGCCTTGTGCACATTTCAAATAACGTTTCAATAATGCATTGATAACATTATAAGGATATAAATTGGCAACAATCCTGTAGACCTATTCCCGGTGTTTTTGTTTTGATATTTTGCGATTGCGATTGTCGATTTCATAGAGTGCAATACCGTGTAGTGTTATAGGGTCATGTTTATACGTGTTCCGTAATCCAATTGTGAGGGAGAACAGCCGTCAATATTTCCGCTAGGTGGCGACCTTGGTCTAATGCGATTCACCTTGGACAGCGCAGCGCTTGACTGGAGCCAACTACATGCAGGATCACCACTGCTGACGAACACAGAGAACAAGACCACAGACAGAAAAAGACATGAAATAAAACTGGTCAAATTATTTTACTATAAAGAATAGGCTATAAGCTTAAACCCTTCGTTCGTATCTCCTTTTTAAAATTGTAATATTAGTAAGCACTTTAATAATAATTCCAAAGCAATCAGCTAAACATAAAACATACAGTCAAAATCGTGTAGCAAATTCGTTGCTATTGTTAACCAACCGAATAACATTTGCGCCGTTTAAACGCATAGACTAGCAATGTGTCCGATCTCATTTGGTTACAGGCACATTTGGTCGTATAGAAAAACATACAAAAATAAAAGGGACAAATCACACTTAAATCCTACTACACTTTTGACCACTAGTATACAGGGGTTGGTGCAGTTAATGATTATTTGCTCGTTTCCATGTCCGCCGTGTTTCCTATAGCCTATTGACGGCCGCGTCAGAGCGCACGGAGTAGACCCGCCTTCTGGCAAAGTGTGTTCGGTGCGCCGCTCACTCTACGCTTCAAACACATATTCCACAGGGAGAGAGAGAGAGCAAGACCTGTGAGAGGAGCAACGACGAGGAAAGAAAAACGGCAACGACAAATGGCACTAATGGCAGTGATTTTGTTTACGGCGACCACTTTTCTGCTTGGGATTTTCACCGTTGTTTCTGCTGCACGGACATACCCACCGAACGAAGGTAAGCTTGGAATAATGCGGTGGACTTTTCTCGGGGAGTTTTGTCTTTATCCACTCTGTGTGCTACGGAGCTCCACTTCACGGAGCCGTTGCTTCCACCGATGTGTGCACGGACAGCACTCAGTTGAAGCTGAACATGCCAATGGTCACCTTTACGCAGCGACTTTTGGGGGTCTATGTGAGGCTGGAAGCCGAACTTAAAATGTGCATCGGCTGTTTTTGTCTACCCGATCGTGGCAGTTGCTGAAACCGTCTTGCAGCAGAGAGCCTTGGGGTTGTGAATACTTGGGGCTCCTGTGGGGTCAAGTGTCCAGTTTCCAAATCTTAGGCATCTAGGTTTTATTCAATAGCTTAAACAAATGCTGGGCCACTTAAGATTGCAGGTTATTTAGCGTAAAGCAGCTATTCAAAAATGGTAGCCCTATAAGTCAGTCCATTCAATTTCATATCTGCTTTTTGAAAAGCCATTTATCACAACAGAACGGGGACCCTGTGTATCATATTAGAATAGTTAATGACCTAAACATATAAATAATAATGTAATGTAGGCAAAGTGTCTACATTTAAGTAGCCTAATTTGCTGTGCATTGGAAACACTGAATTCATAACACCCTCAAATTAAATGTTATAGGTCCACTGTATTAAATAAAAATAATTAGGCCTAAAATAATGGTAATTAGAATAACACATGTCGTGGAAAACATTGCAGATCTTTGTAAAACATGTTTAGTCTTAATGGTAATATAACATTTCTCTGGAGACAGCTTACACTTGATTTACATTTTTAGTTAGCCCTATAGAATTGATGTTTG
The DNA here is from genome assembly GCA_025447815.1 of Percopsis transmontana. NCBI lineage: Eukaryota > Metazoa > Chordata > Actinopteri > Percopsiformes > Percopsidae > Percopsis > Percopsis transmontana. Next base: position 6,009,416 of record JAOEHI010000018.1, on the reverse strand, counting down.
ACAAACTTAATAATAGCCTACAATAGATCTCGCGGCTTACACGAAATGCAATTGTAGAAAACGCTATAGGCTATCCTTGATGGAAGTTGGTAGACCTACGCTATACGCCAATGTACAACAATTATGATAATACCGTGATATCCAAACAGAATACAAATCACAGAATAATATGATTTTATGTCGTTGGTATACGTTTAACACATAAAAGGCGATAGAAAAGTGCAAACGCGGAGTTCTCCATACTTTTTTGGTACAGTTTGATGACAGCGTAGCCTATAGTAGCCTATTTTCAATGCATTACGATTTTTTTACGTAATTATCCACATTTCTCCCCTGGTGTGTTCGACTGTAAGTGGTATTTGCAATTGGGACTGCTCACTTCTCTCCCTCTTGATTTTCAGTCACGTTACTGGACTCCAGAACGGTGCAGGGAGAGCTAGGATGGGTCGCCAACCCGACAGAAGGAGGGGTAAGTAAAAGTGTCCCCTTGTTAGGACGCACGGTCTCCCTGTTGAGTAAAAACGGGGAGATAATGTCCTCTATATGCATACCAGCCGTCTACGGCCCCCTTCTTTTCTTCCTCTCGACTCTCCCTTCTCCCTCTCTAACCAGCCGATGTAATGGTCAGATGCGAGGCCGATACTGCAGCGGGCTTCGGGTTTCCTGAATAGAGGATGGATTGAATTGGTCTTTGTGGAGAAACTTTATATCCCTTTCCCCATTGAGTCCGGGGGGGAGAGAGAGAGAGGGGAACTTGGCAAGAGAGAAGGGTTGCCGGCTCAAATGGATGAATGAAGGGAAAGGGCAGTGGGTTTCAGTCCTTGCCGCGGGACGAGTGGATAGGGCTATAAAGTGATATGCAATGGATCGGTCTAAATGCCTGATTCCTGGGTCTAATTGGGAGCTATAGCCGAGCGCTGATAAGGGAATAGAGCGGCAGTTGGAGAGGGCGGCCGCGACTGGCCTCGGGGTGCCTGCGCACCGTAGCTCACAGTGCTCTTCGCCCATTCTCCCTTAATATTAAATCTCTGCTGACATTTTTTTTGAATGTTTAGTCTGCCTGTAATGGAAGAAACATTTTCAATTGGATTAAAGTGGTTTTAGACTGTCGCCATTTTCTCTCCATTTTAGACACTATGCCATGCAAAAAACGAGTCATAGGCCTATTGACTAAACGTATTTTCACCTTGTGCAGCCGCTGTCGGCTTTGTTCATGAGATTTTGAACTTGGCTGTGGCTGAGCTATGGTTCTCTATCGTCCATTTAATCACACAGAAGTGATTGGCAAGGTCCTGGCAGCGTCAAAAAGACCGCATTCACGTTCTCATTACGACCAATTGGCCCTATTCTCAAGTCCCCGCTATCGGGGAAAGGTGCAGCACTATCTTTGCAGTGCTTTATTTCCACAATAAAAGAAGAAGGAAAGAAAGTGGAATAGAGCAGCCGGTAGTGATAGACATTTCTAAAAGTAGGTCTAGGCCTACTACAGCCTTATTTATTGTTTTTCGTCGCACTCCAGGGAATTAATTTAATCCAGATTGTGATAAAGCCACTCTTGTGTTGTCACTCCACTTCAATAAAGCCACTCCACTGTTGGAACGACCGTTCCAACAGTTTGCTTTGAACTGTTTCACTAAAACGGTTGAAATAAGAAAACACTGTGAACATAGGGCTAAACATAATTTTGTGTATTCTGAGATATGCTTGTATTTGCTCAAATCTCTTGAATTAAACACTGCCAATCAGTAGGACCTGCAACACCTCTCTCCTCCATATAAGACTCTCCAAAGTCACTTTCCATCCCATGCATACAATGCAGGCATTGTTAGATCATAAATATTGACCCTTTGTTCAACTAATCCCCTGTTTTCTATCTTTCCTATTTCTGCATTTCTGCAATATCAGACAATAAGCCATAGGTTTACAGATCTCAGGGTTATGGTGTTTGGGGTGGAGATTGTCAAATCTGCTTCTGATGTATTTGAATAGAGTGTGAAAAATAAGTACTTTCCTTTTCCCACAGTTGTAGGGAAGCCATGAATATTAATAACTTTATCTTTCTATATTATGCCCTACCATATATTTTAAACCCAATTAATAAACTATGCATGATGTTTAGCCATCAATTAATTTGTCTGTTGAGATGTCAGTATTGACTAATCTTTTACTCGTTTTACTATTTTAAAAGTGCTACTTTTAATTAATACTTTTAATATAACCTGGAATTTTGTTTAATAGAGAAGATTATTTAAATATTTATCCAATTCTGCAGCATTATAAATCAAAGTCCTAACAGTAGCTATATCATTATGATGATTGGTTCAAACTGGATCTGAATTCCAAGGTTAACAATAGTTAATAATATATTGTCATAAGTTTATCATGATTCCTAGTCTAGCCTTTGGTCTTATAATTAGGAATACAGACGGCAGACTTGCACTGCAACAAGCCTGACATTGCTTCTGTTTCTCTAGTGGGAAGAAGTGAGCATTATGGATGAGAAGAACATCCCTATCCGGACGTACCAGGTGTGTAACGTCATGGAACCCAACCAGAACAACTGGTTGCGCAGCGACTGGATCCCCCGCGGTGGCGCCCAGCGCATCTACATTGAGATCAAGTTTACCTTACGAGACTGCAATAGCCTACCAGGGGTCATGGGCACATGCAAGGAAACCTTTAACCTTTACTATTATGAGTCCAATAATGACAAAGAGCGCTACATCCGCGAGAATCAGTTTGGCAAGATTGATACAGTGGCAGCGGACGAGAGCTTTACGCAGGTAGACATTGGTGATCGCATCATGAAGCTGAACACAGAGGTCCGGGATGTAGGAGCCTTGACCCGGAAAGGCTTCTACTTGGCCTTCCAGGACGTTGGAGCGTGCATCGCACTGGTGTCTGTCAGGGTATTCTACAAGAAATGCCCTTTAGCCGTCCGGAACCTGGCGCAATTTCCAGACACCATCACTGGGGCCGATACCTCCTCGCTAGTGGAAGTCCGTGGCTCGTGCGTGGATAATTCTGAGGAGAAAGAGGTTCCCAAGATGTACTGCGGGGCAGATGGAGAGTGGCTAGTTCCCATTGGGAACTGCCTTTGCAATCCTGGATACGAGGAGCGCAATGCGGAATGCCAAGGTAAAAAAAATATTCATTTATCTTGTTGTCTTGTTGTTTTTGTTTTTTCTTTGGGCCTGCACCACCCCCTTCTCTATTTATACATCATTCCTCTCCTTCTTCGTCTGTCATTTCATACAGTAGCTTGCCCCTTTATCAGCCCCCTCCTCCGGCTTAGCCTGTTTGTCTTTCTTCCCCATGTGTCTTGTTCTTTGTCCTTGTTCTCTATTTCCCCCGCCTCCCTGGATTCATTCGCCTCTCACTCTGTCAGTTATTTTCTTGCAGTCCTCCTACTTACTGTGTTGTCCTTCCTGATATCTATCTGGGTGATAAAAGTGGTGATGATTGTAAATGGAGTAATTAGCCAGTCCGTTGGGAGGTGTTGTGAATCGGTGACACAGTGAAGAAAGACGTGGTTCATGTTAATGCTGTGTCTCTCACTCCTAAACGTCTCTTTCACTTATTCCCATCTGTGCTCCGAAACTGAGAAATGAGATAGACAGCTTTGGAGGAGAGAGGAAGTGTTTATAATTCCAGGCAGGTATGAAAGTAGTGAAATGCACAGCGATGAGATAGGGTTGAAATAATGGTATTTCCCTGCTGGTCATGGCTCTGTATGGTGCTATTTAATGATGGGGTTTGGAAGGTCAATGAAGGTTGCATGCTGTCTGATTTCTCAAATCATGGCAATACAGCTGTCAGAATGCTAATGAAATAGCCTGGCAACTCATCAAAACATGCCCACAAGGCGGCAACATGCCCAAAGACCTGCCCATAATTTTGCTTTCAGAAATTTCAGGCCTAAATCAATACTTTTCAATACCCCCCCATAGAACCTCTTTTAGTTTACATACTGTAAATGTTTCACACTGTTGTGTACTTTGGCATGCGTTTAGTTTGCTGCAGTGTACTGTGGGTAGTGTATTATAGTATTCAGCCATTGTGTTTCGGCTAATGCATTGTGGCTAGGAGAGCTGACGCTGTCAGCTCGCCAGACAGGCGGAGGCCATTCTGCCAGGTGGGTTTATGGGTGCCTCCTCCATTCAAAAAGCTGTGGGTTATTGCAGTGTGGGGTCACGGCTTGGCATGGGTGATTAACAGGATGATGGACCACTCCACTTCTCTTCTTTTATGGGGGAGCCTCAATCTCAGAGGACTAATTGCATGACAAACATGTCTAGTGATTTAGGGCCAGTGGAGGTTGTTTGGAGGCAAGGAGGTGTGGGGGTGCAAGTGGTCACAGATGGTTTTGTGTGTGAGTGTGTCTAAAAGGGTAGCATTTCGGTGGTAAGAATTTTGTTGGAGTGATGCCCATCTCCTCTGTTGCTGGGGTCTAGATAGCCCAGGCCAGGTTTCTATCCCCAGGGTCGGCTTCAAAGAACTAGAGAGAGACAGAGCGTTGAGGAAGAGAGGCCAGAGGGCAGTTAGCCACAGTGCAAAATATTTGCTGGAAAGGATCTTAGAAAAGAAATGTAAAAGCATGACCTCTCCTGTTTCAAAATGAAAAGTCAGAATGAGAACAATGCTCTTTGTCAGAATTAAATCTTGCCTGCGAGAAAAAAGATGGCAGGAATGTTTTCTGTCACTGAAAGAAATGGCTTAATGTAAAGACTATAGAAAGCTTACTTTTTTAATAAGAACTAATACTGTGGCAGTGTCTGAGCGGGCAATATTACTTTTAAGACCAGTGTAATATTACTTTAGAAGATCAATATTTTCCATGGCCACATGAAGCACATCACATGAAACCTGCTTGAACAGCAACATATAACGTGGAACTGTTCCAGTGGCGTCAGTATGGGGCCAGACGGCGTTTGAAGGGTGAAGAGGTGCTGGCCACTGCCACTCTCCGAGTGCAATGATGAGCTAGTTAATATTCCTCCATGGGACATGAACTGTGGGAGACGGGCTCTAGTCCCGTATGACAATGTTGACCAAGACTTAGTGTGTGTGTTCATTTCTCTCTATTTTAGTTTATTCAAAGTGCGCGCGATTCAGTTGTGCCATAACTCATCTGTGGGGCTTTACTTAGCGTAACGCTTCATGGTTAAGGTTTACTGGGGCGCAGACCAGTCTAATTGTGATTGTGGGTCTGTGCTTGCGTGCTTGTCTTGTGTGCATGCGGGGTTGGGGGGGCACACTGCTTCTTGGTTCCCATCACAGAATGAATGGGCTCTCCTCCATCATTGTATGGGGCAACAGCAAAGCTGACTATGGGTAGCGATGTTGGGGGGGATGGGGCTCAGAAAGCTTGTATTATGCACCCCTGGCAGAGGTCAAGGGTCACCCCTTTCTCCATCCATCTTTTCGATGCTTTTGACAGGGTCGCGGTCCAAGGATTGATTAAGACGTCAGAGTTTTGACAGCTGTGGTGTGCATGTATGTGTGTATGTGTGTGTGTACGGACGGCTGTGTGCTCGAGGTGGGCCAAGGGTTACCAGGATGTGCACACAAGGGCCAAGGAGAGAGGGGCCCCGGGGCACTGAGGGCCACAGGGCCCCCGAGGGCCACAGGGCCCCTGGTCTACGTAGAGGCGACTCTGGGGATTGCTGGGGGTGTCGATGTCTCCCTCGCTCCTCATATGGTGAGGGGATGCCTACTCTGGAGGACCTGGGGGTGTTACTGAGAGAGAGAGATCGGGAAAGGTAATCTAGTGGGCACTATGTATGTCAGTGTGGGAAAGTAAAAATGTTGCTCATTTTGCAAATGAGCAACATTGAGAGAGTTTTCTGAGTGTAACAGGGAGAATCAGCAGTTTCGAGATATCGGAGGCAGTTAAAGTTTTACTCATGTGTGTGTGTGTGCCTGTGTATGTGTCTGTGTGTGTGCTTAGGATATAGTCTGGTTGAAGCGTGAAGGTGTCAGACGCTTTTGACACCTCAGACCGCTAGTTCATGGTTGAGCTGTTAACCACACTACTACCCCGGCCCCCGCGGGGGGGGCGGGGGCGGGGGGGCGGGGGGGAGGGGAGGGGGCTGGTGGCGGGTTCGTGGTTTTATTTTTTTTTTTGTCATTTTTTTTTG
>JAOEHI010000018.1:5957060-5974101 GCA_025447815.1 Percopsis transmontana | reverse complement strand
ATGAGGTGTGCTTTTCCGATCTCACAAACCCACCCTTTATATGTACGTATAAATTTTTATGTAACCTCTCTCACCCCCCCCCCCCCCCCCCACCTCCTCCAGCTCCCTCTCAGCAGCCAGCTCCTACAGGGCTCGTCTCCAGTTTCTCCTCTGTCCGTCTCTCCTGGCATCCTCCTGACTCTCCCAACTCCCAGCAGCTCAGCTACACACTCATCAGGGATGGACAGGAAGTGTACAGCACCCAGAGTCACTATCCGTTCAGTAAGTGAGCCCCGGTCCCCAAACACGCATACACCAGGCCAGCTGACAGTCCTGCCTGGGCCCGGGACGAGATAATCTTAGATGGGCCCCCCCCGCGCCCAGATCTCATTTTCCCTTGCTCTTACTCTCCTCTGCTCTTCCTCTCCTCTGCTCTTCCTCTCCTCTGCTATTTTTCCCACAAAAAGGCCTATTTAAAAAAAAAAATGTATTATTATTATTCCATAATTTAACGAGGGCCCAGTTCTGGGCCCCCCCTACCCTGGGCCCGGGACAACAGACCCGTTTGTCCCCCCCTATCAGCGGGCGTGCACACAACACACAAATCACAACAGACGTTTGCAGGAGTCAAATACCTTTGACGCATAGTGACCAAAAGTAACTACAAATAAGGGTGCGTCATGATGGATAATGAAAGACTTTCTGCCCCAACTCCAGCCCATAATATCCCGCTCTTTTCCTCCTGTCTGTCCCTCCGTCCTCAGGCCCCGAGTCCTATGAAGACGGCGGCCTGTCTCCGTACACCAACTACTCCTACTGGCTCGTCACGGCCTCTGTGGCCGGCCAGACGGCGAGTGCGCCCGTCACGTACCGCACGCTAGCTGCCGTACCGAACGGAGAGCAGCTCCACTTGAGCCTGGTGGGCCGACCGGGTCCCACTAGCGCCAGCTTCAACTGGACGCTGCCGCGCAACGATACTGGCCCCGTGAGAAGGTGAGAATTGTGTGGGGGAGACACTGCTGGGTAAAGAGAATACCTCGTGCTGGAGCCACGCTATTGGCTTGTGTCGACGTACAGTCATTTGTAAAACCAAACCAATCCAGTGTCTCTTGTTTCTCCTGCCGCTATCTCTCTCTATCACTCTCTTCCTGTGTCTCTCTATCTTTCTCTGGGGCGCTTGTGTCTCCCTTCTCTCCCCTCTATAGGTTTGTGTTGACCTCAGTAGAGTCGTTGGGTGGAGCTCAGCCTGTTGTCCACTACAGCGGGTTATCTACAGAGGCAGTAGCAAGCAGTTTAAAGCCCTTCACCCAGTATACAGTCACTCTAGAGGTAGGCCTGTCGTGACACACGTGTTTGAGAGGGTCTGAAAATGGAAAGCGTAAAGTCCCAGTCTCACCCTTATTCAGCAATTGAAACAAATCTATGTGCACTTGTGAAGTGTATAGCAAGGGAGCAGAGGAGTGGGTGTGATCCTTGAAGCACTTTGGGGGAGGAGTAGAGAGAAGTGCCAGCAACTTGGCACTCAAGTGTGTTACTAAACAACCATTTGTTGACCAGTTTTGCACAAAACATGTGTGTGTGTGTGTGTGTGTGTGTGTGTGTGTCTCTCTCACACACACACACACACACACACACACACACACACACACACACACACACACACACATGTTTTGTGCAAAGCTGGTTTCAACCACAAACTACAGTATATTTCTTTAGTCAATGCCATGCCTAACTGATCTACCCATTACATTCCTTACAGGCGTGCTCTGCTGGAGGGTGCACCTCCACACCTCCTCTGTACCTCCTCACTGGCTCCTCTGCACCCGTGGACCAACCCCCACCCAGCATCAACGCCACAGGACCACATACGCTGCATGCTGCATGGGAACCCCCCAGACAAGCCAACGGTGGGCCTCTGCATATTTGTTCAAATGTACCACTGACTTCCCCAACCTACACCCTCCAAGCTAAGCAATACACTCACACACACACACACACGCACACAAAACCTCAGATGCCTTTGGTAAATCCAGGGAGCTTTGTATTGGCTCTAAGGCTCAGTGTCATGCTTAGCTTTGTAACCTGGGTATCTCTCTGTCTCGGCTTATCTCTGTGTTTCCTCTCAGCGTCGCACTGAGCCTGTAGCCTGTCTCTCTGGGCCTCTTCGTCTTCCTCGTGTTGCGATACTACCACCCTACCACCCATTTGGACTTCCTCGTTCTGTTTTACCAACCGACTGTTGACAACTCAAATGAAATGCTTTCCTTCCACACTGCTGCCCGCAAGTAATTTGTCATCTGATTAGTCATATAAATGTATAAGAACCTTGTGGGTTACATCAAAGGCAGCTGTGCTTATTAGTGTCTTATTCAAGCTGTGTAGGACACAGGGGCAGGGAGGCTGAAGGAGAGAGATGATTGAGTAAGTGGGGGAGAGAGAGAGAGAGAGGGAGAGAGGGAGAGGAGGCCCCACAGTGCGGGGGATGACATGTCTTTTGTCCTTTGATGGCTGCGGTTATCGTTGCAGTGAAGACAGACTTGGTGGGGCTCCATTCAGACCTAATCCGTCCAATAGAACAGGCGTACTAGCGTTGCTTGGGTTGCATTATGAGGTCAGGTATTGGAGTTTAAGCTATTTAGTCAATTACTAAAGCTGCCCTATTAGGCTAATTGGAATCATTCTTCAAAGTCTTTAATCCTGAACTTTCCAGTTTGTTGTATTCGGGTGACACCTATGGTAAGTATTCAGGTGACACCTATGGTAAGTATTCAGATGACACCTATGGTAAGTATTCAGGTGACACCTATGGTAAGTATTCAGATGACACCTATGGTCAGTAACATGTAACATAAACCAAACTGTCTATGATATTGGGATATGGAAAGCACATGAGACGGGCCAATGGGGTTGATGCCTAACCTCTCTGGCAGACCACCCAGCGCTGTTTGATCCAGCACTACCTGTACACCACTTGACATGCATCTCAGGCCACAGTCACACCATAGACACCAGATTTACACATCTGTCAGTTCTGCAAATGGAAAGGCTTTAATGAATGTCCAGTACACTGAATTCATACTATTCATCATTAGTGTATTAACTGAACCAGATGATTGGCACACTCTCTTGACCAGGTGTCATCACGCAGTATGACGTGTTCCTACGAGGGCCAGTGGAATCTGAGAACTTCACCAGTCCTGCCAATGGGAAGAGGGTCTTCACAAGCTCTGGTTGGCTAGATCCCAGTGCCACTCCAGACCTGAGCATTGTCCCGCCCCCTCAGAACAGCGCCATGATAACGGGTCTGCAGGCATTTTCAACCTATCAGATTAGAGTTGTTAGCACCAACATGGCAGGCAGTGTGACGTCAGAGTGGACCGCTGCACGCACCACAGAGGGAGGTTGGTACACACATAGGTTTTTAATGTATTTATATATAGTTGTTGGCGTTTTTAAGTAAAACACTTCCATTAGGTTTATTTTCACAAGTGGCACTCTCAGTCTAAGCTCCCCGCCCCCTCAAACCGTGACTGGTGGTTTTTAAATGTCAACACCCCCTCTGCACAAGATTTGGATACGTTGCCATCAGACCCTTGATTTGTCAAGGGCCCGAGTGTGAGACTTTGTAGTTTTTATTAATAAAAACATAACATATTCTCAATGATTTTATACTATGAAATGAATGTGGGATAGCCAACATTGTGTATTTAAAATTCTAGGGAGGAAAAGAAAGTAACTCACTCATTCACTCAGGACGCGGGGTGGAAAGCCTAGCCCTGACAGATGTCAGTATGGCATCAATATTAATATGTCCAAGGTCAAACTATACCTTCTTAAATGAACACTGGTAGATGTGTGTCTGGATTTACCCCTCCTCCCCTTTCTTCCATAGTTGTACACAGTGAGCTGAGCTGAGATTTGGGGGTTCTAGGGTGCTTTTTGAGAACATGTGACAGAGAAAGAAAGGCGCGGGGGGATAAGGAGATGTGTGATGTGTGTGTGTGTGTGGGGGGGGGTAAACTCATTAGAGTATTTGAATTTCAAAGAGATGGTATGGCTCATTAGGGCTAAATGATCGCCGCTAACAGCACTTTAAGCTATGTGTCTGGATAACAAGCATATGATAACACCGTATTAAACTCCGCCAGCGCATGTCTACTGTACTGTATTTGTGTGTGTGTGTCAGAAGTGGGGGGGTTTGACAGTATGTTACTGTATGTCTTGGAATGAATCACATTTCACAGCGTTTTTCACGGCTGTATTTAATCAACAGTAGAATAAAACAACAATTTATTTGGCAGTAGCAGTCACACTACTGTTATTCCTTATTTATTTAATTTCTAACAGCTAAAAGATAAATATTTTCAGAGATTCAGTGTTGGTGGAAGGTGTTTTAGATCTGATAGTTGACATGGTTTGATTCTACTACATTAACTCTATGCATAACCCCACTATGAACACACACACACTCCCACGTAACTCTATTTGCATCAGACATACATATTTTGTAGCTGATTCCAGGTAAGCAGGGTTTTCCACAACTGCGTGTGTGTGTTTTTCTAGCCCCAGAGCTGATGTCCCCTCCGGAGGTTTCTGCATTGTCGTCATCCAGTTTGCAGGTGTCTTGGAGCACGACTGAGGGTCAAGGGGTCATCGCCAGGGGAAACGTCAGAGAGTACCGGCTCAACCTGCTCACCGAACAGAGCAACAACCCCTATGCTCCCCCAGTTATTAGTCAGGTCAGAAACACACACACACACACACACACACACACACACACACACACACACACACACACACTGGTCACGCATGCACGCATACAGTCCTACCCTAAACCTCAAGCAGGAAATGTCATTTACGCGAACGGGGGTGGAAATGTAAAAATATGCAAACACATTCCCCCTCTGGGTCTTGAAATCCTGCGTCTTTATAATGACCTTAGCTCACGCACAATACCGTGCCTAAATGAGATCCCACTACCAGCCCTTTAATGAGTTAATTAGCCTGATAGGTGTGTATATGTGTGTGTAGGCAAGTGTATGTGTGTGTGCTTGGTTTCAGGCTACATATCTTCCCGATTATAATACTGTTTTAAATGAAGATGACCAGTCAGCTCTCCCTAAGGAGGACATTTAGAGACAACATGAGCTCTTGGTGTCCCACTCTTGTGTGTCGACGTGTGTGTTAACACAAGTTGGTAAGCTTGCGAATCATGAGGACTGAAGACAGATCACGCAGATTCAGACCAAGTAATAGGGGAGTTTGAGCCCACTGATAACACTGTAGCTGATAACAGTTTGCCTGCTCTTCCTCAGGTGTTACACAGGGCAGAGCCATCGGCAGAGCCCGTGTATGTCGCTGAAGAATTGACGCCTTTCACTGCGTACAACTTTACTGCTACTCTCTGCACCAACGCGGGCTGCGTCACCAGCCTGCCCAGCACAGGACATACGCTGCCTGCAGGTACAACACACACACACGCACAGTAGGGATGCACCGATCCGATACTGATACCGGATATCGGTCCGATACTGACTCAAATAGCCGGATCGGTTATCGGTGACTATAGGGCCGATCTATTCAATTCAGTTACGTTGTGTACTACTTCATGCGTCAGCAGTGTGTAACCCATAGAATTGTATTGAATTAAACAAAAAGATGTTTGTGTTATTTAGTCTAGCCTGAAATGAGTAGGCCAAAATAATTGAAACACGTAAGTACATCGCAATACAATTCAACAGCACCACAAACTACATCCTCCAAAATGATCATACAGTTGAATCTTTCTTAAAGGGTTTCAACATAAACTTAACATTATAACAATGATGAAGGGAGATTTATTAAAGGACTGTACTGTACCTAATGAAGTGGCCGGTAAGTGTACTGTATATTACAACTATTATAGCTATTCTCCATAACCTGGGTTACAAGTGCGCCAGTTTATATATATGTATTTCTATATAAACCTTATTATGTAATATGTGTTTATATGTTATGTTAGGTTAGGAAAGCAATGTTTAAGTCAAGTCTGATGTTGCCGTACACACAAAAGAATGAATCCCAGTCTATTCCTCACAGTGAGGAATCAAGCTTAGTATTTTAACACTGGTATCGGATCGATACTTGGTATCGGCCGATACCCAAAGCCCAGATATCTATATATGTATCGGGGATGAAAAAGTCGTCTCGGTCCATCCCTAAATAAGGTACACTCCTTGATTCGTGTCCGGAATGGTCTGGCGGTGAAGGAGTTTACCTTTTAACCAGGGTGGGATGCTCATGATGCACGACAGTAAAAGACAATTTTCTGTTAATTGCAAGGAGAAAAATGTGGCGTAGCACGCACGCTTTACTGGCCATGAATCAAACACACACTGACATACATGCACACACAGACACACACACACAGACACACACAGACACACACACACACACACACACACACACACACACACACAGACACACACACACACACACACACACACAGACACACACACACACAAACACACACACAGTCACCAGGCACTAGATTTATAACCAGTATGAAAGGATGAATTAGGAGTGTTCAATAAATCAGACACAAATCATCGGCACTGGGACGAGCCCTAATTGATCACTCCGCACACACGCACACACACACACACAGACTATGACCTATTGTCACTCTTTGTATTCTGTTGGTTTGTCTACCAGTGTATAAGTCTTTCTTTCTTTAACATGGGCTTTCACTCACTCATACACAATCATATGGGTGTAGTTTAAAGGGAAAGCGGTATTCTGCAGTGTACAACTTTCAAACACACGTTTCCATCTGTTCAGCAATGTTTTCCCTCTGTGTGTTTTGTGTTTGTTTGTTTGTTGTTGTTGTTGTTCTTTTTAGGTAAACAAGGCTGCTGAATGCTTAAATTCAGGCAAAGTCTTTCATCTCTGAATACTTGCCGGGGGATTTGAGAGTTTAAATGCTTCTTTAACGGCTACATATGTTGATGTTTTCTGCTGCGATCCCAAAGATTTCCCGTGTTTTTACTGTACAAAGTGATTTTGCTATTGTCCTCAGTTGACTTTTTAAATGTATTTTTAACGGCTGCATCTGTTGACAGAGCATTGATTGTTATTTCACACAGTTCCAAAGACTTCTGATGGCTGTTATACAGTACAGTGCAATATGGCATGTTGTACCCAGTTCACTTTTAGAATGTATTTTTAACAGCCACATCTGTTTCCACCATTGTGGGTATAACTGTTTGTTCTGGTGCCAAATATGTCCCTTGTTTGGAATGCAAGAAATTATATGACATATGCTGTTTCGAAGACTGGCCTTTTCCACTTTATTCAGGTTGAAACTGCAAACTGGAATAGCAGTTTGCAGTTTAACAAAACAAACCAAACATCAATATTGAATACAGAGTGGGATCCACATATCCAAAAATACCCTGAGCTCCATTGCAAAGTAAAAATTCAACCACAATGCTGAAAGTAGTGTAGAATAGAATATAGTGGCTCAGGTTCACTATTCCGGTAAACTTACTTGTACTGTACAGAGAGCCAATCAAGACCTGTAGACCACCCTGCACTGTCTCGTGTCGGCTAACCCCACTACCTGGAGCCTGTAGTTGCTGGTTACAAACAATACACAGATGACATGAAGCACAATCTGCACAGTACAGATGACACAAGCAACTTGTAAACCCACTTGTATGCCCACATTTGAACACTTTTCAAGGATATGGATGGTTTGGATTATTATTTGCTGCTCTGCCTGTACTTGAACGCAGACACACGTCAGCTTCAGTGGGCGTTCAGTGAGCAGACAGCATCTGTTCAGGCATCGTAGTCATACATATTAGCGAAGGGTGTGTGTGTGTGTGTGTGTGTGTGTGTGTGTGTGTGTGTGTGTGTGGGTCTACATGTTGATGCGTTTGCGTGAATCTTCCCACGATGTATTGATCAGAGAGCACAGTGAGTGGCTAATCAGGGACTGATGGTGATGTTTTATGTATCCTACATCCATAAAGGCTTGTTCTACAAGACACAGGCACACACACACACACACAAAGACACACACACATACACACACACACACAAACTCTCACACACACACACACACACACTGTAACACCACTCAACAGAACAGGAACTTTATTGATTTACGCATAATTGGCCCGAAGCCCTTCTTGAGAGGAGAAATATGCATGGCAAGGGATCACTGTGTCAATACGCGCCGTGTGTGACACAGCCCATGCGCTAAGAGCCATGTCAGTCGCTGTAAAAACAAAACGCGCCCGCCCACACACACACACACACACACAACCATCCCTGGGAAGTGGCCCATGATTTAGCAGCCCCGTCACTGTTGCGGCAGCCAAAATGAACCTTTGCTGCCGGTGCGGTAAACTTGTGTGTGTGTGCTGTAGGTATGTGGTAAACACATTACAGGGAATTACCATAAAGAACAAGGCCCGGAAGCTTCTAGAGGAGGGTGGAAGATGCACCCGTCTGAGAGACAGACATTTGATTATGCTCCATAATGAAACACATCCAGGAGCACACCAAGCTGTACTGTATACTGACTGGTCTTTAACACTCTCCTCTGTGCTTTCCTCTCATGCATCACACACACACACACACACACACACACACACACACACACACGGCTGAGATCATGGTGCTAGCTAAAAAAAGATACACTCGATTTTTGTAAGACTTAATATATCTGTGTACTGGTGTTTAAAGTGATGTGTGCCCGCAGCGTGTGTGTGTGAAGCTCCGAGTGTTATTAAAGACACCATAGCTCTATTTCAATAGACTGGTGAGCTATCGATTGGCAGTAATTTATGGTTTGATGTGCCGGGATGAGCGACCCAAGACAAGATGTCCACTTCCCATTTAAGAGCTCTATTAGGACTCCCACAGAAGATGGTCTCAGTCTGTGTATGTGCGCGCGCATGTGTGCGTGTGTGTGTGCGTGTGTGTGTGTGTGTGTGTGTGTGTGTGTGTGTGTGTGTGTGTGTGTGTGTCCGCGCGTGCTGACGCACGTGTGCGACTGTATCCGGGAGAGGTAATTTACCTCTAGCTCAGACCGTTTAGACCCTTACTGCAATACACACATGAACCCACACATACCCGCACACGCACACACACAAACACACACACACACAAACACACACACACGAGTGGATCAAATGGGATGGCACTTAAAGCACATACATCCTACCCAACGACTCCAGCACCATCCTGTCATCCCTCCATCTCACCGGCTCTCTGGTGGTGTATTTATCTAATATTGGCACATCTGCTGTCATTACACTAGATAAGGTAGACATCTTCACAAGTCGTGTAAGTAAAAGATGAAAATTGTATTAATCTACTGTAGTGTATAGACCTCCATATCCTGCATGTGAATATGTCTCAGAATTACAATTTAATATTTTTATTAATGTATGAATGTTCATAATTAATAAACATTGGCCCACCACCCAGTTTTAAGGCACAGGGACTTGCAGCTTATGTTCAACTGTGGTTGATCATAAGATGTAAGTCGGTTCCCGGCAAGAGGGGAGAAGGCACGTTTCCATGGTAATTCCGGTAAAAGGATTCTTCCAATTGAGTGTATGCCCATTAAAGGGTAAAACGTTGGTTGGTGTCACTGGAGAATAATATACAGTATACTACATGCCTGTTTTTCTGGAATGTAGAAAAAGGATTGTGTTACAGCTTTCTGCAAAACCACACCCAAATCACTACACTTCTATATAGTGACACCATCGTCCAATTATAGGAACACAACTGTGTTTTCCACCTGAAAAGAAAACTAAAAAAACAAACAAGCACCGATGTAATAATGCTTATTGGTGTGGACTAGATCTATTGGTATATTTGCTCATTGTCACTGAACAGCCCAGATTCAAATGATTGATGAATGAGTGGATAAGTAATAAAATTAATATAAGAAATAGTTGAAGTCAGAGTCTGCATCCCCTCGTTTCTTTGCTCTCCTCTCTGATGCAGCTCCATCAGGCCTGACCCCACCTAGACTCCTTCCAGTGAATGAAAGCACCATGAAGTTAGACTGGGACCCCCCAGCCCAACTCAATGGCCCCCCACCGCTCTACCAGGTCTGTGCGTGGGAGAGAGAGAGAGAGAGAGAGAGCCTGTCCTTATTCTGTGTTAGTTTCTTCTCTTACTAATTTATTTTCTGTTCCAGGTGGAGCGGTACGATGTCTCGCTGTCTGACCCACAAGACCCTGTTGTCAGAGGAACCAGGTTTCCAGGCAACAGTTACTATCACTTTCCCAATAGCACACTTCCTGTCAACACTGACTTTACAGGTATTCACCATATATGTATACTGTATATATGTGTGTGCCTGCGGGATCCCATACTGTCCTCCCATCTTGCAATGACTTCCCCAGTCATTCTAAAGGACAATTATCTTTGTGTTTACTGGCGTCATTAGAGAGCTGAGCTCAACAGCCAAACATGTTCTGCTTCATCTGAGAACATCAACTAGTCTGACGCTCATAATTAATGACTGCTGATTCGAATCAGTAGGATTTGGGCTCGCAATCTTCTTCAGTGCCACTTTGGTTAATAGACTGTCATTAATGTGGAGAAGGCTTGCAATGTTGTCTATCTGTGTGAAGAAAATCTCTTATTTTCCAAAGAAAAGAGACCTTTCTGATGCCGATCGCATTGGGTTTAGCTGACAAATCTCTTCTTTGGTTAAATAATCACACTTATCTTAACGGTACTGACGATTGGTGATAGTATATAAGATCTGGTTTCCTGATTTCTGATTTCCTAAATATATTAAAGTCGGCCATATTGTGCAGTTTTTTTCAATATATACCATGTGAATGCATAGTAGTGGATGTGTTGTCTTCTTAAGGAATGCCCCATTGCTGTGTTGCGGTGACTTCGCTCTGCCCCCTCTGGCTGACAAATACACTATTCCTTAAAGTTAAAGGGACATTCTTCGATTTGTGTCTGGACTAACCCTTGTGGTTTTGGTTTAACACTCCAACGTAGCACGTCCATCCCACACCTTAGTGCTGGCAGCGGCTGACACTCATCTCTACTCCTCCCCTCACAGCGCTCACATTGTTCTCTCCCCATCCCCGTACAGCCACGTGCCCTTTCAGACACAGAGCAGTGTGGCTTTGAACGGGAGGTTGCTGGTAGAAAAACAAAGCAGGTTTCTTGTGATTTTGCCCGTTTCTACGTAGTTCTACTTCATTTTCAAAACAATCAACACATGCTTTTCCTAAAGGGAATTTTCTTCTATTCATAAAAGGTAAATGGATAATTGTGAGGTTTTAATGCCAAGCTGAACTTTTGCGTGTGCCGTGTGTTGCTGATAGAAAATATGTACTGTCAAAAATGTACTGCACAAGGATAAAGGTTACAAAGTCCCAGAGAGATGACTATTGATAATGGGAGTGTTTTGACCCTGTGCTCCGCCTCTCCACGCTCTGATCCATAAGGTACACTCGCACTAAACTCAATGTTTTATTCCCGTAAATAGATGATCACTTTTGCTATTGAGAGTGTCTTGTCTCGCCTCTTCTCTCCTCCTTCATAAAGGGTAATGGATCAGACAATCACTTTCAGACCGGATCTATTCTGGACCATCAATGTGTCGGCGGTCCTCAAACCATCGCTCTTTTACAGCCATCAATACTAATAGCATCATCTACAGACAATTATTCCCGTCGAGGCACGCGGAACAGCGAACAAATCAAAGCTAAATCGGATTATGTATGTAATGCAGTGTAATGCCCCCCGAGAGCCGATTGATCACAAAGGAGAGCCTCGTCAATTGCTGATGTCTCATAGAAACCACGGAACTCCAAGAACGCTACTTTAATCTTTACATACGTTTTTGCAGTTTGGGTAACCGTAAAAAACCTGACTGTTGATACCTGTTGATACCGAAACCAAATTTGCATTGATATTAAATTTTTTCTCAATCGCTTTGGCACATTTTTTCAAACAGTCTTAACATTCTCTAAACATCACACATCACAACTCTGCAAAATGTAGTAACTCACCCAAAACATTTAATTCATCCTTCAAAACCTAGTTTTTGTTTCAGTAAATTGGCCAATGCCACCATAAAGTTTTTTGCCATCGTTTGAGCCATACTGGTCAAAATGTTTAGATGTTTTTTCACCATGGCAGTCACCATGGGGTCATGTGATGGCTCACACGATAGAAAAATGTTTAGAAGTTGTGAAGAGGTTGACAATTTCACTGAGAAGCAATTTATCAGTTTTAATCAGCAAGCCATGTTCATGTAGTAATTGTGCAAATTGTATGGAATTGTACTTACTCTTTTCCACGCGTGCTAAAACGTGCAATTTGCCTAAATGAATAAGACATTCAAATCTGGTGTGAACAAGAAAATAATTGTTCAGAGATTTGAACTTGTTGATTTGAAAATAATAATTCACATTTGAGAATTGAGCGATTGAGAAAAACTGTAACCCTCAACACGTTTTCAACATATTTCAAATTTATTCACATTTCAATGGGCTAAAAGTGTTTTATAAGCAGCTCACCTGACCGCAGAATATTCGTTGTGAGTAGTACACCGTGGAGCAAACGCACACGTTTTGTACAAGCAGTGTCTTGGCAAGACAGAGGCTAGGAGGATATTCATCAAGCACCTAGCGTACGAGCTCTGTCAGAATCACATGAAGGTGGCGGCGGAAGCGGCATCCGCCAAGACAGCGGGGCGTGTCGCAGCCTCCCTTCGTATTCCGCTCACTCACGGCAACGCCACACAGTGCCACCTCTCTTTATTTGTAAATAACGTTTGTTATATTTTACATTTCACCTTTCGTTTGTCCTCCCTGAAGACTCCTTTTGTGTGTATATATAGGCTACACTGTTTATAAGTCTGCTTTTTCATTACGATTTTATAAAATAAAATCGATGTTATACCGATGTTATACCGATGTTATACCTGAACCTATTGCAATGCATGTTTTTACATTTTTTTAGGAAGAAATGGCTATCGCAGTATTATTTATTATCATTATATTCCTAAATAGTAGCCCGTAGCAGTAGAGATTCTGAGAGCAGGCCCATACATGGGGAAGGCAATCGCTCCAACCACCGCAAACCCGCGACATCGTAGCGATGGAGGCCTGATGGGCCATTAGTGAGAACAAAAGGGAGGCAGACGCGCCAGGCGTTGTGGTTTGCTGCAAAACCTTAAGTCCCTGAGTTTCCAGTGCGAGAAATAGAGTTGTAAAGATGTTTTTGTCTTTGTCAACATTAGTTTAATATGCACAGTCCTATATGTTCTAATAATTAGGTGTTTTCCATTAATAGTTACATTTATGTCATTTCTCTGGGCTTTTTGTTTCCTGAACAGATGAATAAAGGCACTTGTCCTTTAGTTGGAACTGTTTTTTTATGCTAAATCTCAGTTGAAGTCAAAACAGTTTTTTTTAAGTTGTAAAATCAATGCTGTAATATGAATAACCAGAGTGCATGCCTCCATTAATGCAGAGCATTAGACCATTGACCTGTAATTTTAAGGCCTTTCTCTCTGCTTAGTCTTAGTTTAGATTTAAAATTGGTTGTTTTTCCATGTGCCATCATTGTTGTAATATGAGCAGCCTGAGTGCTTGTTTTCCGTCAATGATAGTCCATTCACCTGGAAGGTAAGGGCACGTTTCCATGCTAAATTAATTTAGGGCACTTGAGGTCAATATTGTCTATGCTGATTCTTAGTTTAGATCATAACAGGATTATGACCGTATGCAACGGGTGTTATGAATACTCGGTGAGTGCTTGTTTAAGTCCATGCACCTCATCTGTAATCCCTTAGTATTCATGGGTAGGACAGAAATGGGAAATACGAACCGTTGCCTATGCATCTTAGTCAAGATTAAAATTGTTATTTCCTTATAAAACGAATGTTTTAATATGGATACTCTGTTCCATAAATACATGATATGAGCCCTCTCACCTCATTTGTAATGCTTCACTATTTAGGCCTAAAAGGGGGGGGGCTCATTGGAGTGAGGTTGATGGCCTGTTCATAAGTCATACTAATCCAGATGTATTTTCCTCTACCCGAACTAAATGAAGAGAGATGAAATATCACAAACACAGTTAAAGGAAAAGCACAAAAAAAAATGGAGGCGGATACAGAAGGATCATTTCCAGAAGCTGTCAGCAACAGTACATTGTTACAACACTGCAGCGACTGAGCAGGAAAGAGGGAAATGTTAAATGATACAAATTATTTTTCCTTAATTAATTTGATTGATTGCCAGGCATCGGCGTTAGAGGAGAGGGGGAGAAGTGTGTGAAGGGAAAGTTTGCGCAGACATCATTAGTTTTTCCCCATTTAAAGATTAATCAGTAGAGGCTGGGCTCTTTAATTCTGTCATTTGTATATTTAATGGGCTGCTGCAGAATCTATGGGTGTAATTAGCTGGCTGCCGCGCTCTCATTAATACGCCAGGCTCTGATTAATGCCAGCAGAGAGCTAACATGACTGGAGTTATTCAGGTTATGTTGTGTAGATGATTACACTCAACCTCCACTGTTTACTGAGACAGAGAGGAGAAACAATACAGTAATGTATGAAACAATACTGACGGTTAATAAGACTTCTTTTCAAACTGTATTTATTTTTTCACGTTATATTATGAAGATGCATTCCTATTTTACGCTATGCTACAACTTATACAATTGAACAATTCAGAATCAAAGTGTTTAAGAACTAGCTTCCATCCCTGGCTTGTTGAACAGTTTAATCATCACTATACAATAAAGTTGCTGTTAGATGGAAACCTTGTACAGTATCTCACCAAGATGTAATACATTAATACATTTGGCAATCCTTCAATCATTTTTATGTTTTTTTTATGGCTCTTGGGAACATGAAATTTACATGTACAGTATATACTACAGCATGTATGTTTGTTTTGATGGCATGGTTCTGAAGGACCCTGAGCAAAAGGCAGTTATTCTGCTTTACACATTAAGGCCAACCAGCTAGGCCTTGAGTCTACTAACTGACTCTTGTATTGAGTATTTTATATGGTACCAAACATGTATGTGTGTGACATATTGTGCTGATGGTGCAGGCATAATAAGCGTGTAGATGATGCCTCTTCAAGGTCAGGACCTATGACAGCATGTGAGGTTCCCTTGGGCTTTGACACTACAGTACGTATGCGTTTGGATGTGTGGGCGTGATTTGTAGCTCCCTGGTCTGATACAGAAAGCATACTTGCACACTATTTACAATCTAGTTCCCAGCGGATGTCAACATTGTTGGTATTGCAAATGACCAGAGACTAAGAGGGTGGTTGAAAGAAAAAAGAAAAAGAGAGCACTTACAAGGCACAGTAAAAGGAAAAGAAAAGAAGAGAGAAAGAAGGAACGGGGAGGTCAAGGAAAGGTTAAATGCAAAGAGAGAAGGTTAAAAGGGGATAATGTAATGTCAGATATCTGTCATGGCTTCACTCGTCTGCCTGGTGACAAGGTCAGGAATGTAAATGACACACGTCTGCTGGATGTACAGAATTCAATTCTGATGGGACAAATATGAAAAAACATATTTGTCCCTTTTTCCTGTATGCCATTTAGAGATAGTCCAGTTATCCTTATTGGATCATAAATTGGATTCTAAATAGAGATTTTTTTTATGGTTTGGTGAATCAATGGAAGTGAGTTCACTATTGACGGTAAAATCTTTAGAAATGCATTCTAATAATAGTTTTACACATTTTTCGAAGGGAACTGACTGTAGATATAAACTCCTTCTGTGAGGCTACATTTGTATTTAAGTTAGCTAGGTAATTGTCCAAAACCACTCGTGTTAAGTTGAATGGGTCCTGGGCGAACTATTTAGCCTGCACCAGCTAGTAATGAATCATGGAGCACCTCCATTCAACTCCTTATATCTTCCCACACTTCTGCTCCCTTCAGACAGACAGAGCTCTAAACACACGCGCACCATGTCTCTATGTGGATCTAGTAGTGGATTAAGATCCAATCCCTGATCCAGAGGAACATGGCAGAGCAGCACGCCGGAGGAATTCTCAGCTTCGGCTATGTGGCTGGAGGTTAGGTTGGAAGAACAACTGCAGATCTCGAAGGACACTGACTACTTTCCCACATAACTGCTTTGATTTACAATATGGGATGGTGAAGCTGGTGACCGTAATAGCTCACAGGACGTAATTCGTTGAAGCAGTGGAGATGGACAACACTGTCTACAAGACGTTAGAACTGACATAAGATCAACTACATGCTGTGGATAAGTTAGCTTATCTTAGCTACAATAAGATAGCATATTGTGCTACGTAGCAATGGCTAGCATACCCACCCACATTGGTATTCCAGATAACAAAAGTTCTGTTAGAATACTCCCCATTTTGCTGCCTCTGCTACACGTGAGCAAGCAGCCAGCCAGTGGCCAATTGTTATGGGCAGGCTTTTGCAATTGCAACTTGCTATTGTGTTATTTTGGGAAAAGCACCTGCCTTTATAAGCCTATAGAGTATGGCTACATGGACCATGTGTCTGTGTAGCCATACTCTATAGGCTTATAAAGGCAGGACCATGTGTCTTGGCCTCCCTTTGTCCTGCTATTTGTTTCTTAGCATCAGGAGGCAATTTTTTAACATGTAAGTGGTGGTGTTTATATACACTATAATGTTTCACTTTGGTAGGTTTGAGTCCTGTGCTGAAGATAATTAAGCAGTTCTATTAATATAAATATACTTTAAGAGGGTTCAAGAGATACAACTGAAAAGTGTTTCCCCACATTGAAGAATCAGTCCAGTCTTGTTTAAAACCACTGTTTTCTGTCTTGTGTCTTATGGTCTAAGCGCTAAAAACGTCCTACTCTGCCGGTTTATAGTGTGAATAAAGATATCTTATACTGTTAGAAACCTGATAGAAATGTAAGAGACACAGTGAAAGAAATTGTCTCTTTCCTCCCTTGTCTACTCTATTTCTCACACACACACACACACACACACACACACACACACACACACACACACACACACACACACACACACACACA
>JAOEHI010000018.1:5926263-5944664 GCA_025447815.1 Percopsis transmontana | reverse complement strand
CTTGCCTTGCCTTGCCTTGCCTTGCCTTGCCTTGCCTTGCCTTGCCTTGCCTTGCCTTGCCTTGCCTTGCCTTGCCTCCCGTCCTGCCTTGCCTTGCCTTGCCTCCCGTCCTGCGTTTGGGTCACCGCTCCCATACACCCTTGTCGTGACAATCTGTCTCTCTTCTTCACACATAAAGCGTTAAGATAGGAGAGCATAGCGTAACTTTTTACCAGACAGACTGAATTTGCATTCAGTGTTTTATTTGCTACTGCAGCGGTGCGGGGACCGCTCAGACGAGGAGCGATGCGCATGAAAGAGTCACGGTGTTTCTCTTAAAGCTCAATAGGAGTCCTCCCGCAGACATTCGCCATGAGGTAACCCCTTGTTCAACTCAGCTGCATTCATCCACCGTCGCCTTCTGTAGCGTAGTCACACGTAAGCCACAGGTTACCTGTAACGCCCACGCAGGACACACAATAATACGGAGCCGAAAGTTCTCGAGAGGACGAGCTCGGTTAGCTCCGCCCATGTCCAGCGTCTCGCCCCGCGGTTCTGGCCTGGCTCCTTAAGACTGTGGGAGACAGGTGATTAGTTGATTGCCCGCACCTGTTCCCAGTCCCCCAAGTCCCATGAAGCACACCTACAAACAGTCCCTCCACACGCAGACAGAGCTAACCCACGCCAAATGAAAATACACATCCCGTTCTGCTTTGTGAAGGATGGAATATCTTTTGGTTATTTTGTTATGTTAATACTGTTATGTTTATACTGCAACTGTGACAAGTTGAATATGTACGTTTGTATAGTTTGATTTGTATAAGAACAGAGATGTTAGAGTTGTACACATTGCGACCAACAGACAGGCACTTGGAAACAGCCTGTTCTCCATATAGTCGGGTGCATTCTTCATTGGTCACATACTGTATTAGGCAGGTGCTTAATTCTATTAATAAACGAACCATGTAAGCCTCCAGCTGCTCCAGATAGCTCTAACATCCCGGCCAGTTTGAGTTTTGACCCCTTTTCCTCTCCTTTTTCTTATTTATCTCTACCACTTTTTGCCTGCCCATTCCTGCAGGCTCTCTGTAGAATCCATTAGTTTCTGTTGTGCGAATAGTTGAATGCATCATGCATTATTAAATGTGTGTTGCACCTCAACACTAATTTTGGGGTGTAGACATGAATGATGAAGCAAGGGCCTGTCTTTCTCTGACACACACACACACACACACATTCGAGGCCCACAGACATGTCCTGCTTTCATTTTAATGTTGTTTTTGTATATGGGATGTATTCTCTTGTCCTTTCTTCTGCTGTTGTCCAAGCTGTTTGCTGTCCTTCTGGAAGACTGATGGGTCCCAAGGGTGCCAGTAACCCTGCAGGCCGACACACACACACACACACACACACACATAGCATGTATGTTTGAAAAGAGCAACTAGACAGGTGTGCGCACACACACACACACACACACACACCACACTACACACGCCCCTGTACACTCATCCATCAAGACATCAGGCCAAACAGTCTGGATAATCACTTTATTCACACCCTAACAACATCACCCCTCTCCTGCTTGACCACACCCAGGCCCAGACCCACTCACCATTATGCTAACCTGCATACAAGCAAGGGACAGCACAGCACTGACAAGACACAGTATTACTGTTGTGTCGGTTGGATATTAAACATATTCAGGTTCCTGGATCCATTTGAACACTATTCATATTATATTATAGGATTTTTTCTGTACAGATGCTTAAGTGTGTGTGTTGAGTAAGACAATTGTAAAGCAGTTTATCTGTTTGTGTGCGTAGAATATTGAAGAGTCATATGTAGCTATTAGCGTGTTGATTTTTCTAGGAAACCACTACTAAACAGTATTCCCTGGCTCCATTTAAACAGCCAGTATGGCTTTAGTTAAGTCCTTCAAAACCATCTCGGTGTGGGTGTGTGGTACTAGCTCACGTTGAAGATAGAATATCTTCAGTAATCAGAGTGGTGTGTGTGTGTGTGTGTGTGTGTGTGTGTGTGTGTGATTGAACAAGGGTCACTACATGTTTAGAGGGCCTCCTCTCATCCAGAGCCAACATATCTCTCCTTCTCTCTCATATCTCTCGTCAATTCCTCCTTCTTCTCCCGCGCCGCCTTGCTCTCTGCTAAGAGGCTGGCTATGACAAACTCCAAATAAACGTTTTTAGTTCTTCACAGCGGCAGAGAGGCTAATATAATGAGGTCATCACGCTGTGGAACAGTAGGATGCCTGTGTGTATGTCTTGATGGATCACGTGTGTCTGTTAAGGCTGTACTAAAAAATCGATACAGCAATATATTGCGACATTTATTTTCGCAATATACTACATCGATTTCCAGCTCAAAAATCGATTCTTATAAAAAACAATTTTGTTTATTTTTTTACATTTATTTTATAAAGATTCTCGTTTTAAACGGTGTGTGAACTACAACCTCCGTTCCTATAGATGTCGCAGTACGGCTAGTTGCCGTACTGCTTCAGTGAACTGTGGAATATCGCAATATGTATTGTATCGCAATGTATCGTGATGTAATCGTATCGTGACCCTTGTATCTTGACCCTTGTATCGTGATATGTATCGTATCGTGAGGTCCTTGCCAATACCCACCCCTAGTGTCTGTGGTGTTGTAGTGGGTGGCTGTCGTTGGTGTGTCTTTGTACGTCCTGGTTCCGTGTGCATCCGTAGCGGTGTTGGTAGCTCAAGCAGCTCGTTGTGGCTCTCTGAGCCTCTTTGGTGGCGTTGCCTCTCCCACCTTCTGCCCTGTCTTCTTAGAGCGCTTTCATTCTGTCAAGTTGGAGATCGCACACACGCTGTGTCAGTTAAGGCAGCTATGGGTGATAGGGTGTTTGTTTCTTGGAAGATGGACTTTAACATATTGTGGTTTTCTTTTTTTCCTTCCTACCTTCCTTCCTCTCCTCTCCTCAGCTCCTGAAGGGTTGTCGCCCCCGAGGTTGGCACATGCCAGCAGCACCAGTCTGAATGTTTCCTGGTCTGCCCCGGCCCATGCCAATGCCCCGGGCCCACTCCACTACAGCCTGTTCATGAGGACGTCACCTCAGGGCCCTGTAATAAGGTAAGACAGGGACCATCATGTTATTTGTATACTAAAGGGAAACAAAGTTTCCCCTCAATAAGTGTAAAGGCCGTGTTTACTGGTATGGTGGTTTCTAATGGGCTCAGGTTTGAGTGCCGCACCTCAAATCAGTTTCTCCCCTGAAGTACGGTGGCAGCGCTCCCGTTTTCATTTGGGGTGGAGCCTGCCACTGTTATTGTTTGGATTCATTCCTTCTTGTGAGTGAATGAGTGTCAGTCTTACTTAGTTCACCTTTAATCACAGTTAGGGTCTCGGGTGTTTTCACAAGGCCACAGTTTGACACAGGAAATAAACACCACCTGCCCCCAACCCTAATCCTCGGGATCACCATTAACACATCATATACAGTCATGGGAAAAATGTAGAGACCACTGCATATTCTTGTAAATATAATAATATAAATATCAAAAATGTAAAAAACTATATATTAAATAATTTAAAAAATATATAAATGTATTCAATATATATGTAGATATTATATTTTTAGAAATGGGCTGTGGTCATGGAATTTTTTTCCATGGCTGTATATACTCTCAAACACACATGCACACATAGAGACGTGCACACTCAGATAAGGGCATGTTTGCTGTCATGCATGGAGTGGTGTGTGTGTGGAGGGGGGGGCATTGTCTGCCACAAACTAAGCATGTGTGGCACACACACATAAACCTGGACATCACGCACACACGTATACACGCACACGCACACCTGAGAAGAGGCACATTAGGCAGTAAATCTGAATATGTCACGTGAATGTGACAAAAGAAGCACCAAAACATGGCGTTAGCGAACACGATGGAGAGATAGGGACTGGGGGTTAAGGCAAAAAGACCAAAGAGGGAAGGGAATGCATAAAGGGAAGGGAAAGAAAGTGGGAGAGAGAGAGAGAGAGAGGTTGGGGTGTGCATCTGATATGTATTCATTACATGCTTCCTGACAACAAATTGCAATTTAATCCAAGAAGGTGAACCTCTCATTCTGTGGTAATAAATAAATGACTAGCTACATGTATTATATATCAGACAGCCATGCCCTCCTCCTCCGCCGCCATGGAAATCTCATTGTTCTCTGATTTATTCATTCATTCATTCCTTCTATCTATCTGATCCTAAATGGTCAACGCTCCCTCATTTATGACAGTGTTCGTTGACGTTTTCTCCCACTCTGCCTTATAATGGCTTGAGGAATGCGGTGGAAATTGCTAAAGTGTATATAGTGCGGACACATCATTGGCGCATACTGCCAAAATGAACTCATTCATTGTTCTTATTATATGTTTCGCCTACAAGATTGTTGTGTTTGTCTCGATGCATTAGGGCTGTTGATGTAGTATTGTATTTTATTAAACCACTCTACTTGTGAATATATAACGGGGGGAATTAATACATTCTGATTGAAGGCCATAACATGGCGAATGCAAGGAAAGCCACCATGCCATCAAACGCACTGGAAATACATAGTGTGTGTGTGTGTGTGTGTGTGTCCAATCCTAGCCTTTTGGAGAACGCGAGTGAAGCAGTTTCCTACTATGCAGTGGGTCTGTCTCCGTACACACACTACCTGTTCAGTGTGGTGGTGGCACACGGCCATGGCCAGGCCGCCAGTCCCTGGGCCAGTCTGCGCACCGCAGAGGACCGTGAGTACACACACAATCACACACAATCACACAATCACACACACACACACACACACACTGATTGTGTGCAGGCAACAGCCAACGGCGCTGGAGTGAATAAACAAAGGCAGGGAATGAGAAAGTGGGTGGAGCTGAAGAGAAGAGCGTCGGAAATGAAAGTGGTGATGAGATGGGGCGGGGGGCGGGGGGCAGCAGAGAACAGGCATCTGGGGACCGAGGCAAGTTGGAAAAGGGGAGAGAGGAATGGAAGAAAGGGAGAGCTGTAACGGCGGAGGCACGTGTAGGTAAGAAAGAGGGACCCAGTCAAAGACGAGAGGGGAAGTAGGAATAGAAGTGTGCCGTGTAAACATGTTGGCTAGAACATTGTACTGTCCAGGGAAATGACTCAGCTATTGTGCCCATGTAGGCACAGGGATTGACAGCATAGTGCATGAACAACATTCATAGTACATGAACAGCTGAAAGGGACGGGGACATAGATGTAGATAAACAATGCATACCGTATACACACACACACACACACCACCTTATCAGGTGGTGTGTGTGTGTGTGTGACCTAGCCAGTGTCATTGTGGGCTAATTGCTGTAATAGAATCATATTAGCCACTGGAACAGCCTCCTCAGTGCAAAGTTATAAATGAATTAGCACTGTGCTATTATCACATACATTATCATTAAGCAGCTGAGATTTGCATACATTGCACACACACTCACATGCACGCCCTCGTAGTCGTCACAAACACACACACACACACACACACACACGCAGGAATACAGGATGCATTAGATTATGGCCCCTGCGCATCTCTAATTTTGATGCAGAAATAACCTCCCTCTAGCAAACACACATACTAGCACATCCTGCACGCGCGCACACACACACACACACACACACACACACACACACACACACACACACACACAGAAAGCATGCCTGATACACCCCTTCCCCTGTTTTAGACATTTATGAATGTGTCTCTTCTGTGTGTGCATGTGTGTGTGAGAGAGTTTCCACCTGTGATGGAGAATCCAAGTCCACGTGTGTGTGTGTGTGTGTGTGTGTGCGTGTGTGTGTGTGTGTGTGCGTGCGTGCCTTGTGTGCGCGGACAGTAATAGATGTGTCCGTTCGGTCTCACTGTGTCCATCGTTCAAACCACCTCCCTCTCCCTCTCCAATCCGGCCCCCTCACACACACACACACACTGAGAACACGTGTCACACGCGAGCCGCCATGTTGTCCTTATCAATCACACACACCTGCTCACACACGGCTCGTGGCTAACAGGCTACAGTGAATCCCCCTGTAACGCCTAAGCCAACATGACTCACTCACATGGTACGGTGTGTGTGTGTGTGTGTGTGCGTGTGTGTGTGTGTGTGCGTGCACGGACACATGCCCATATGCATGCTGGTGTACTCTGTGTCACCCTGTGTGGCTGGGACAGCGCTGTGAGGACACTGTCACAGTGCTTGTTACCACGGAGCCCTTTATGTTGGCCTGTTCATTGTCATTCGGGTGCATCTGTGGCCAACTGTTACATTTCTTATCTGCCTTAGAGTGAGGCATTTGTGGACGCACTTCCAGCCTGTGATTCGTTGTCTCACGCTGCATGTTACACGTAAGTTTGTCCCACGTGCGTGAAAACGTAGGTGTCGTGAGGTTGTATCTTATGGCGTTAATCAACAAATATCTTCTTTCGGTGTTATAACTGGAACCCCCCCCCACACACACACACACCTGCAGTTTGAAAATGAGCTCGGTTTTGTTCCCCTTCTTTCGCCTAAATTCCTCCCGTGTTGTCTTGCTGTTGTCCGTGCTCAGCCCCCGCCATAGCACACATCCATGTAACGCATCCACGTACACGCGGAGAGCCACCGCCCCGTCATTTCGGCCCCATCAGGGTGAAATAGAGTGCAGGAAGGCCCTACAGTAAATTAGCTGCAGCCTCAGAATCGAGGAGATTCTTCAAAATAATGTGGCTGAGCGCAGTGACGGAGGGACGCTGGAGGACAGACAAGGTGACGGACGGGGTGGGGAGACTGTCTCCTGCCCCATAATCCTGGTTTCTGTCTTGGTGCCGCCCTCCCTCATCCTGTTCTTCCGTTCCCCCCGTTCAGCTCAACTGGATGTGATTTATTGGCATGCGAGATGAAAACAGTATTGAAATGTATGTGTCACTATCTCTCTGTGTCCCTTTTGCGCTCTCTCCCTGCTCTCTCTCTCTCTCTCTCTCGCTCGCTCGCTCTCAGTAAAACTATACCAGATATGATAGTGTTACTTTATATTCAAATCACATTTTTCTAAGTGCGCCATAGATTTGTGAATATAATGATCATGGTTTGAAATGAATCAACTTACTAGAATAATCTTTATTTCCACGCTTTGTGGTTCCTTGTTGATTGATTTAAATAACTACTGAATCCAACTGGCGTGCATGAGCATTTGTACACGTCCAATGCTTTTAGCATATTCATTGAACATATTTTTATCATAATAATTGAATAGACAATGAGAAGAGGAGCTTTGGATAAGATGGGATTTAAGCCCATGAGGTTAGAAAACGAACTGCAGATGGATTTGCATCCTAACGTTGAAGGTATAATTTGTCGTCTTTAAGCCCCCGGTGTCTCTGTCTCCTCGGCAATGACCCCTTATAATCCCCCCTTACACACTGTGGGAAAACACAAGCTTTAAAGAGCTTCTTCCTCGTGTTCTGGCTCATTTACAAAGATTGATTCAGGTAAGACATGTAGCTGTAGCTTCTTTCTTCTTCGTGCCTCATCTAATTTTTCTTGTGTCTCCACTTTCTTCGGATGTCTTACTTTTCTTTTTTCTCTCTGCCCCCTTGTTCTTCTGCCCTTTTCCCTTTTACACTTCCTATGAATTCTGAGTACATTTTCCCCTCGTCAGTTCTTCGCCCCCGCGCCTTTAAAGCATTCTTGAACGATGGAAGACAGAACGATGGATTAAAAAAAGAATAAAGATGTGGAATAACTGCAATATAGAAATGAGATAAGAGTCAAAAAAGTGGCAAGAAAGAGGGAGAAAGAAAGCTAAAGAGAAGAAAAATGGAGCGAAAGAAGAAAGGCGGGCTAATGAAAGACCACAGAGAGAGCGAGAGAGAGAGAGAGAGACCCGGCCTTCCTCCTTTCCTTTTTATCATTCCATTAAAGTTTTATATCCATCTTTTTAATGTAATTTGGTCCCTATGAATTCCTGCCGCTGCTGAACAGACAGACGGCTCCTGTGAACATAAACTGCGTCCGTGTTGGACAGCTCCCTTTTCTCTGTCTACTTCCATGTTCACACTGGCCGCATGATCTGAGACGCTGTCTGGGGAAGTGTGTGTGTGATGAAGACACACAGATAAAGGTGCGCGTGTGGCTGTGTGTGTGTGTGTGTGTGTGTGTAAGGGAGTGAGAAAAAGAATAAAACGAGCACGGTTTTGGCAAAATGATCTTAGCACAGCGCTGAGAAACGAGAAGGTAGGAATGAGAGAACACGTTATTTAATGAGCGAATGCTTAAATAAACAGTATTCTCTACCTTTTTTCTCCATATTCTCCCTGGTATTTTGTTCACTTTTAGTATTGATGTAGAAGTGTTCAATTATTATTTAACATATTGAGAAATATAGGTTAACACACACCTTCGCTAAGTGCAGATGCAAACTAGTATATGTATATTTATTTTTATATTTTCTGCATTATTGAACAATTGTGAAGACATCAAAACCATGAAACATATGGAATTATGTAGTAAAAGGTGTTAAACAAATCCAAATATATTTCAGATTTTAGATTCTTTACAGTCGCCACGGTTTGCCTCTTGGCATTCTCTCAACCCGCTTGGTGAGGTAGTCACCGGGAATGCTTTTCCAACAGCCTTGAAGGAGTTCCCACATATGCTGAGTGCTTGTACTGTAGGCTGCTTCTCCTTTACTCTGTGGTCCAACTCATTCCAAACCATCTCAATTGGGCCCGGCCATCTGATGAAGCACTCCATCACTCTCCTAGCCCCTACACAACCTGGAGGTGTGTTTTGGGTCATTGGCCTGGTGAAAAACAAATGATGGTCCCACTAAACGCTAACCAGATGGGATGGTGTATCGCTGCAGAATGATGTTGCAGCCATGCTTGTTAGGTGTGCCTTGAATTCTAAATGAATCACAGTCCACATCCCATTCTTCATAGTGGGAACACATACAGAGATCCGTTCACCTCACAACGATCAAACCAAAAACCACATTTTCACCAGTCCAATGTCTATTGCTTTGCCCAAGCCACGACCCAAGTCCCTTCTTCTTATTGGCCTTATTGGCCTGTAGTAGTCTTTTTTTTCTTGATTCACCTCTGAACAGTTTCTGTTGTATCTGTAGTTTGAACTGTGTGAAGCATTTATTTGGGCTGTAACCTGAGATGCAGTGATTGGCGATTTCTAAAGCCAGTAACTCTAATAAAAGTATCCCTTGCTGCAGAGGTAACTCTGGAGCTGCCTTTTCTGTGGCGGTCCTCGTGCGAGCCATGGGTGTATGGCTACTAATCCAGCTCATGACCTTTGCTGTGTATCAACTCTCTCACTCACACACACACATCAACTCAGACACCGTGTTCTATCTGGGTTGGGAAGGGAACTGCCATTAAATATTCTTGAGAAAATAAAGATATGAAATGTAATGTAAATTCTCAGCGTATTACTTGTCACGTTTTGACACCGTGCCTTAAGCATGCGAGTAGCAGTAAAGCTTAGCATTTGTCCTCATTATGACCCCTAACAGCCTCTCTCACCTTCACACACACACTGAAATGGCATGTGCATGACAAACACGCACGCGCGCGCGCGCACACACACACACACACACACACTCTCCTCTATCCCAGTCCTTGTCAGTTGATTGTGTTATTACTATGCTAACCAAATCCTTATAAATGTGATTTAAGGCTTGGCGGCCTCGCGTTCCTGTCTTAGCCTTCTGTTACTGTGGTTTACTGGGTGGTGGTGGGGGGGTGGGGCGAGGATAGAGTGGTGGTGAGGAAAGAGAGAAAGAAGGATGGGAAAAAAGGGGGTAGAGACAGGATGGGGGACTCAAAAATGGCGAGGAAGAGAGAGGGAAATGGATCTGGGTGAATGCAGCCCTTCGTCTGTCCCTCCTATCCAGGGAGCAGTAAAGCGTCAATAAAAATGTAAAAAAAAAAAAAAGGAAAAAAAAGCATCACCTGCATCTTAAATGAAAATTTCAATTGAAAAACTTAACAGCCCTTCAAATTGCAGAATTTACCACGCGCCAGTAAAGCCTAAATAACACTCAGCATGGGGGTGAAGGAGGGAGGACTGGAGGGGTAACAGAACAGGGGATTTTGGGGGGCTGACTTGGCCTGTGCCAAGGTGACTGGGCTGTGTGTCCGTCTGTCTTTCCTGACACCCTGTCAATCTGTCAGACTACAAACTGTGATAGTGTGTATTTTCAACTATGGCCACTGGGGGCAGGCCTATGAAAAGGTGGGTCCCCGGAAAATCGCACGCAGCGGCTGCGTGTGGATGTACGTGCATGGGCACATGCGCATCCAATCGCGCTCCTCGGGGCCACAACTAGTCCCTGGTAAAACAGGGATTTTATGGTAATTTAAAACAAAATGCTAATTCTATTTAAATATTATTTAAATTTCAAATATGAATTAAGTCGCGTAATGACACCATATCATACACATTACCACTTTAAGGAACTGCGTAGAGGATCATAGCGTGGCAGACAGACGGCCATGCAGGAACACAAACCTGGTCCACGTCCCTGTAATGAGGCAAGTGCGCAGAATGGACGAGAAGCCACTGAGCCGCCCCGCCATGACAGACAGTCGGGCCCCTAAGCAGAAAGGGGGAGAGAGAGAGAGACAGGCTCCTCGGTTATTCGTGGCGTTCGCTGGACCCTTGCTGGTAATTGAATCAGTGTGAGTGCTGAGCAGAGCTAGCATAAAAACCTGTTAACCCAAAAGGTCAACTCACTGCATTGTTTATTTAGCAGAGAGAGAGAGAGAGAGAGAGAGAAGGGGAATAAGAGGAGGAGATGAGGTGAGAATTGAAGGAGACTACAGTACAGCACACAGGAAAAGATGGAGGGAGGGGGTCAGAGAGGAACGAAGGAAGAGAAGAGCAACACGGCGAAGGATAGGCGAGAGCGGGAGATTAAAGACAGATGAATTGATTTGTGATCCGTAAACCCAGCCAAGCTTTACATGACATCGGTTTTATTTTGCTGTTCATTTGTGTGTGAGGTGGACAGAGAGAGGCAGATTGTGTTAGTGTGTGTGTGTGTCATAATTGTTTGTGTTTGTGCTTTTGACTCCATGTGATTGCGTCTGTGTCTGCTGGAGGGTGGACAAAGGGGCGGAGTTTTCTGTAAACCCAGTCATCCATATAACGTATATCTGTTCCATCACACCCAGTATTAAGAAAAGGCCCATGAAGGATAATGGTAGAATACAGCACTGTTGCTCATAACTGTCGTGTGTGATTTCACACTACATATTGTTGGCTCGTGGTCCTCCTTACCCACCCTGTGTGTGTGGCAGTTGCTTTCTCATACACTACGCAACTCCTGGATCTGTCACAACTCACCATCCAACACTTAATGAGCTGCATTTGTACATGTTTAAACAGGAATATCACCAATGTCAAATTTGCCAATGATTCTATTTATTACAGTGCATGTTACAGTGCATGTTAGACTGGTAAACCTCCTGGCTTGTGACACAATCTGCACTGGAAAAGTAGTGTATATATATATATATATATATATATATATATATACACACTACTGTAGTATACAGCTCTGGAAAAATGTAGACCATTGCACTTATATATATATATTATTATATATATGAAATATAAATAAAATTGTATAAATAGTAAAAACCAGAAAATTGTGCAGTGCTCTCTTATTTATCCAGAGCTGTGTATACCATAGACTCTATAAATAAAGGTATATACACATATTCCTTTTATGTAGTCAGTCACTGATTGAAATTTTTAACCCACTTTTAGAACACGAATATTATATATATTATATAATATAATATATTATACGTAGATATACTTTATATTATGTATGTATAATATATTATACATAAGTCATTCAGTTTAGTGACTTTCAACAAAAAGTCATACAGGGCTGTAAGTTAGAACCTAAATAAGCATTGCACTATAACTATTTCAAAACCCACTGCATTATGTCAGTAAAAGCCTACCTGTTTTTCAACACGCACACACACATACACACAAACTCTCAATGATGCAGACATACATACAGTACATTCAACCGCACACTGTCTGCCTGACGCTCCCACTTCTCCACAGACCTGTACAGTCGCACGCAGACACGGTGCCATCTGGGGAAGCCGTTAGCAGTTAGCGATAGCACTTAGCAACGCAGCATGTTCCCTCAGTGAGCTCAGTCACCTTGATCTGCCTGCCCTTTACACAGCACCATTAATGCTGTACCGCAACACTGTGGTGTGTGTGTATGTGTTGGAGAGAACGAGAGGGAGAGAGAGAGAGGTGTTGTGTGTGTGTGTGTGTGTGTGTGTGTGTCCATTACAGAGTGGTACAGTGGGATGTAAATGACAGGGGGAAAGCATTACTTTCAAATGAGCTACCATGGGGCTTAAGTATCGTTCTGGAGAGGCCTGCGTGTGTGCGTGCGTGCGTGCGTGCGTGCGTGGGGTGTCGGTGGTGTGTGCGTGAGGGGCAGGTTGTCTATGCGCGTGGTCGTAAT
Organism: Percopsis transmontana; assembly: GCA_025447815.1. Classification (NCBI taxonomy): domain Eukaryota; kingdom Metazoa; phylum Chordata; class Actinopteri; order Percopsiformes; family Percopsidae; genus Percopsis; species Percopsis transmontana. Next base: position 5,932,146 of record JAOEHI010000018.1, on the reverse strand, counting down.
ACTATACTTAGGGGCGAGGATCATTTTAAGCTCTGGTCGTAAGAATTTGATGCTCCATGAGGAAATGTGGACCGAGGTTAATATGAATTCACAGTTCAGGATCCAACATTGAGTGACTGTATAGTTTAATAAACACCACAGCCCAATACTTACTTTTGTAAATAAACTGAAGGATTCTTCTGCAGACAGATTGAGACATAAAGGAGATAGTAGCTGACAGCGTGATTCTAGATGTATATTTATATATGTCATCTGTAATGTGTTGCCATGCTACATGCTAGTTTGGTGCATGATTTGGAATGTAGGGTTAAAGAGTTAAACCAGCGCATCGCAAATCACAACTCTGTGTGCCGTGCTGCCGCCAGTCAGAGAGGTAGCGGCAACACCAGCGCTGCTACGCCACTTTATTGCGGTTCTCACAGTGGAAATTGTCTTAACCACTAAACAGCACACAGTAAAGTAACACGCAAGGTAAAACACAATTAGTGTCCGCTTTACTGGGGGTTACTGGGGGCCATCATCAAAATAAAAAAGCTCCCCGTCATGCGTCTACACTCGCCCTCACACTGTAGCGACTAGCTCAGCAAGAAACTTGGCTCAAAACAATCGACTGCTCAGTCCTTCCTTCGTGGCACAAGGGAAGGAAAGCCAGTCAAGTAGTTGCATATAGAGTTCCCCTGAGAGCCGACCGCAGATGAAGTGCAGCAAGCGTGCCCCGACAAGTGGAACAGTTACGGTGGCTGCATTACCAACATGGTATTTGTCAATGATGTTTAAAGGGCAAAGGGGAGGGAGATGGTCTGAGCTGGGCCCTGGTGTTGGGGCGGGGGGGGAATGTAGAAAAGGACCGTCCGTGCTCTGTGGCTGATCAGTGCATCAAGTGCACCCTTCACTTCCACAAGTGTGTATGGCTCTGTGTGTGTGTGTGTGTGTGTGTGTCAAGGCTGAATCACTCTGATTATTAAAGTGATACCGTTATAAATACCTACGCTAGCCAGGGAAGTCTTCACGCAAACAAACACACACACATGCTGTGTGTGTGTGTGTGTGTGTGTGTGTGTGTGTGTGTGTGTGAGAAAGAGAGAACGAGACATAAAATGAGTGTGAGTTAGTTCATCTCTTATAATAGAGATGGCCCGAATCAGTCTTTGTCCTTGTGGTGTCATTCTTGACGTACAGTAGCTTTCCATATGATATGTAATATCCCTTCTCTCCTGTCTCATTCCCTCACACAAATAACCCTTGTCTTGCCTTGATGGTGTTATGTTCTGTCTCTCGCTCTCCCTGCTCAGGGCCAGGGCCGGTGGAGCCACCAGCGGTATCCCAGCTTCATCCTCGTAACGTGACCGTTACTCTGACCCCTCCGTCCCAGCCCAATGGGCTCATCACCACCTACACCATCTACCTCCTGCCAGCTCCTCACCCCCCCAGCGCGGTCCTCCACCCGGAGGACCCGGGCCCTGTGGCCAGCACCGCCAGCAGTCAAAGCCCAGGCCTGAATGTGGTCCTAACCCCAAGGCCTGCTCCGAGCTCCTCCGCGGCCACCGGCGGCCCAGGTGTAGTCTGGGCAGGCTCTAGCACAGCTTCCCGCGAAGGCCAAGAACCCAGTGCCAAGGCATCCAGTACCGTCCCCAGTACAGGTGTCACTCCCACCAGCTCCACGCCTGTACGTGATACAGGCCCCTCCGTCTCCACCAGTGCTGCTGCCATGCCCAGCCCTGCCATGATAGCCACTGTCCCGGGGAACACCACCAGCTCCACCTTCCTCCACCTACTGCCATACCAGTACTACATGCTACAGGTGGAGTCACAAGGATATGTTGTCATATAATGGGGTACCACTTGAGTTAGCACAACTCAACCAAGAAGCAATCAATTATACAACCTACTGTAATATGAATATAAATCATTTAAAATAATTTACAAATGACAGGCCAAACTGTGTTTAATGAATATACTGTACTTTTTCCCATTCATTCATCAAAGTAAACCGCTAGGCCATGTTAATAACAAATACCCCCACACTAGTACAAATGCTAGCCCGCAGTATGCTAAAACCTGCTTCCTGTCATTGACTATAGGTGGAGGCGTGCACCACTGTGGGTTGTTCTCGGTCTGGGACTTCCCGGGCCTTCCGAACCCCCCCAGCTCCTCCCGAGGGCGTCCCCGCACCCCACCTGTACTCTGACACACCCACCTCTGTCCTGCTGTCCTGGGGAGAGCCGGAGAGGAGCAACGGTCCACTGGAAGGGTAAAACACAAGCATAGCAATAATATGGGTGGTAAATATAGCGGGAGTGAAACGGGATGGGACTTACGGTACCGTACTGTATAGTGGTGCACAGACTGTGTTGTTAGTTAATGCTAATGTCCTGTGTGGTGGAGCTGGCTGGTGGAGCGTAGGGTGAGTGGCACCCACCAAGTCTCCACAGTGGGCCATCTCCCTCCATCCGCTCCCCCCCTCTCTTTCCTGGACTCGTCCTCGGCCCTGAGTCCCTGGACCAGCTACCAGTACCGGCTGGTGGTCTGCGCCCAGGCTGGCAGCACCACTGGTAGGGCAGTTCTAAATGTATATATAGATGTATGCATGTGTTTGTATTTTGAACAGTTTGAATGAGGATTCATGGTAGGGCTGCACGATTCTGGATAAAATGAGAATCACGATTTCCTTGCATAGAATTGAGATCACGATTCTTTCTCACGTTTCTTTTTTTTTCGATAAAAATCATTTAGCCTACCTGATACAGAAGGAAACACAACAAATACGACGGTGCCTGATACAGAAGGGGCACTTTGTGTACTGTGTGTCTGCCTTGCTACATGCATGGGCTAAATAAACTACGTAAATTGTAGATAAATAAATGTGTAGTTATATTTGTAATGCTATATCGCCATGTTCCTACTTACTGGACGTACTGCTATTTACTGCATCGAGATATTTTTTCATTGCCAGTTGTGGCATATAATCACAATCCACACGGAGGTTTGCGGTTTACTCGTGCTGTGCACGGATTTATTCCAACAGGCACTGGTTTTCCACATATGCGTTTGGTACAGGAAACAGGAAACGGTACAGGAAATGGCGGGTTTTAACCCGAGCGTTCATAAGATAAAACAGGAATATCATGGCGTAGTCCTGGTGCGTCGTCCTACCAGCCTCCTGGCTCTCTGGCGTCTCTCCTGCGGTTCTGCCCCGCGCTCCTTTTACTAGGGGAGACAGGTGATTAGTAACCACACACCAAGGGCGGGTGTGAATGCACTCAATAGGAGCACTTTGTTTTGATGCAGCTCATGTCCCTAATGAAAATGCGTCAAAATCGTCATTTAAAAATGAGATCGCATAGAGGTATGAATCAAGATTGCGATTTTAAATCATGCAGCCCTAATTCATGGTTTGAGCATGTCTCATGACCCTAGGTTTGAGAAATTGTTTTAAAGCCTTTTGTTTTAAAGACCCTTGTTTTAACACCGACTATATATTTTGATAATTTAATGAGAAAAATGTTTCTTGCTGCTGTGCAATGTACCTAAATAAGCCTGTTTGTGGCACTGATTGTACAGGACCCTGGGCCAATGTCACTACTAGACCCTCTCGTCCTGCTGGTCTGAGCCCGCCGAGGGTGACTGTCCTGGGGCCAGAGTCCCTCCAGGTAAAGTCCCTGTGGTGTTTTCCCAGTTTGCCAAGCTTTTCCATCCCGCTGCTCTATGTAAAACGTAGAAGAGACACACCAATGTCAGGTGGCTTTCCTTCTCTTCATCTTTGGAGGTAATAAGAAAGAAATGCACACTTAACTCAAGGTCCCCTTGAGAAAATGGGTGGGACTGTGACCCTGTCGAAGACGGCTTCCTTCCTGTCGGCCATTTTGAAGGAGGGGACAGAATTTAGTTTGCTAATCCCACACGAAGCCTTCTCAAAGAAACAGCGTGCACTCTCACAGGCAGAAACAATACCATGCTTGGCACACACACCCACACACCGACATTTCTTCGCTCTGTCATTCTCGCTCTCGCACACATACACACACACATGGACTCACACCCCAGCGCTAATGCTAACTGCAAGAAAATGCTAATGCCCGTCATCATTTCAGACACGCCCCTGTCATCTCCGCAGCGACACAGCTTTAGGGGGCAGAGTTCAGATGGGGGAAAGTGTTCCTTCCTAGTCGCTGCTAATTGGACAGACGGGCAGGCTGCTTCCTGGTTACCAGTTAACCTTGACAGCCCAGCAAGGATTTAGTGTTCGGGTGTTTTCTTCCGCCTCTGTTCTCTTTTGCATTTGCATATTACCTATTTCTCTCCACTCACTCTCAGTTAATCTGCTCCCTCTGACTTTCCTTCCCTCCAATGTCTGCTTGCAAATCATTTGTCACAGCATATTACATTGTTTTTTAAGGGGAGCTGGGGTGACACTCACTCATTCACCTTCTGAGTTCACTCATTCACCCTCTCTTTATCCATTATCTACTCCTTTTGTTCCTCATTAATTTTCATAATTTTTATAGAATTTTCCTCAACAACTTATTGCCTGTTTGTATTATGCTTCGACCAGAGATTTCTTATACAGTTTTTTTTTCACGTTCGTTTAGTTAAAGAACCCACCAATTCACTTTGACACGAGGGCCGTCTAAATACCCCGCAGTAATTCTGTGCTACGAACACATGCACTCCACATTCGTGAAGTGTGAATAGTCATTTCGGCCAAAAACCTAGGGTTTCCTAGCAGTGCTCTGGCTTGGTTGCCATAATACATGCTGCTAATGGCAGCGTTACACACCAGAGCACTGGTATTTCACCCAGGAGGTACACTACATAAGCCCATGAACTCTCACTAGATTTCCCCCCAGTGATCGAAAGCTAGCTTACAGATTTGACTTGGCAGCCGTACACACTGCTATACACCCTCTGTTAATGACAGTAAAACTGTGTTCACTGTTTAAAATTGCAGTCCTTTTTAAAGAGTGACGTCTGGAGCTCGTGGTGCAGTGAGAGTAGACTCTCGCGGGAGGTGTCTGTGTTGGCTGCCGTACAGACGCACGGCTGGGGGATCTGAAACAAGCTAACAGGCTTTGGAGCTTAGCGCACTCCGACATACCCACCAACGCTCGCAACACACTGCTGTGTTCACACAGACACCACGTGGAAGTACAAATGTTTGGGAGCAGCTAGACACACACACACACACACAATGCCAGGAACACAGACACAGGGGGAGAGAGACAGGAATGGTTTAGACTTCAAACAAAGACAACATTTACATAAAATGGGTGTGAATTATTTATCTAGCCAAGCCCTCTGCTCTTGTTTGTCTTTTCTTCTCTTGTTGCTGTTTTGTTTCACTCTCTGGTTGACTCTTATTTGGTAACAGCAGAGGTGCTACTGCTGAGCAGATGAGATGGGACTAGTAAGACTGGTGCATTTGTTTTGTGCTCTGTAAAGAAATGAAAGAAACCACTAATATTTGTACATAGATTCTTTTTCTGTACATGCATAAACACTATTTCTTGAATTAGACTCACAGAAACATCACAGCCTGTTCTCTTATCCTTTCCTACTGAGAGGCATACACACACACACACACAGACACACACACACGCAGACACACACACACGCACACACACACGCACACACACACGCGCACACACACACACACGCACACACGCTAGCCTTAGCCTGGGTGCTCCGTGTCAACCCTGGGTCTCTCTTGTCTTCACCATCTCCAGATTACATCAGGCTATTCAATCTGTAAATGACTTCCTCCACAACACACATCCAACACGCACTTTGGTAAATGAGCTATCTGAAGCAACATGACCCTGTGTGTGTGTGTGTGTGTGTGTGTGTGTGTGTGTGTGTGTGTGTGTTTGTGTGTTTGTGTGTCTA
>JAOEHI010000018.1:5906067-5926163 GCA_025447815.1 Percopsis transmontana | reverse complement strand
TTTTTAGACACACCACAATAAATTTCTATTTATTTTTTTGATATTGCTACTTTTTGTTTGTGCCCCCCCCCCCCTCTCTCACACACACACACACACACACACACACACACACACACACACACACACTGAGCTGGCTATATGGCCATCCTTCATGTGAGGGGGCCTCCCAGGGAGTGCATATGCTCCCCTCCACCTCCTTCTCCTGTTTCTCTCTACTAATTTCCCTGCTCCTCTCCTCCTCTATCAACTTCTTTGTTACCACCCCCCCACCCCTCCACAAACATGTCTTCCTCGGGCCTCTTGCCCCCGCTCCTACTTTATTTCTCCTCCCCCTCCTCCGCCGCCCATCTATCTGCCCTCCTCTCCCCATCCACTCATCAGTCATTAGCGTTAGCTTCCCCATTGAGAACATATGGTATGATGGATCGCAGGGCTAGCGGCGCTAGCAAGGCTAAGGGCCATTTGCCGGGTGCACCGCGCTGTCGGGGGGCCCCGGGGCCGGCAACGCAACCTCGACCCCACACGTCTGTTTTCACACACACACACACACACACACACACACTGGCGTACGCACGCACACACAGAAGAACCTATTATAGCATAAGGCTACTTAACCTTGGCAAGCAATTTCTCTCTCACCCAACTTTATACAGTGTTTTGTGTTTGACTTGTATCATGTGGTACAGGGCAGGCGAAAGAAAGAAAGAGACAGACTTTCTTTCTTTCTTTCCTTTCTTTCTTTCAGTCATGAATTAAACATTAAACAACAGAGATGGGTAGCAATTAATTTAAAGGCCAAAAAAAACGCTAACACAACATCGAATCCAAATATAAAAGAAGACATAATGAGAAGCTAAACAGTTGGAAGGGCCACTGAAACCCTCATAGTGGAAATAGTTACAAAGACCAGGAGAAAGCACCAGAGCTGGATGGGGCAGATTAAAGGAGGAGTGAAGGGTATCCCAGTGAGCCCAGCTGATAGAATAGGTTAGGCTGATGTGATTATGGCGTCCCTGAAGTGCGATCTATCACACATTACCGTCCTCACTGTCAACAACCATACACACACACCGCGGGGGAACACCAATGCCGGGAGACAGCCGTCTGGCAACACAAACCCCGACCCGTGCACACCCGCGTATTCACGCGCACGGCGTACACAGTAGCATGCGGCATGCACACAAACGCATTCGGTAAATTGTGTGTGTACACAGGCACTAAATACAACAATAAATACATGAAAGCCAAATTATATACACAAAGAAAGACACTTTATATGGATAACTGGTTGAAACAAGACGTGATACATGACTTAAAAAGACAAAACAATACTTTAGGCTATTTGTTGAAATACAAATGAACTTGTAAATTTATTTGTCATGAGTGTGTTTGTACTAATATTCAACCTGTCCAACTTTAAGTACTGTACACTCGCTCACTGGCCACATCACATTAAGCCACTGTGGAGGCATTATAGGCCCTAGCAAGCAGAGGTGTGGCCAATACTTTTTTTGCTAATTTAGGATGGCGGTAAGCGGGCGCAACGGCGGTAAGCAACGGCAACAGCGGCGCAGTTATAAAAGAGTTGAATTAGAATGAATAAATGATCAGTGCATATGGTGGGGGCTGTCTTCAATTATGGCCAATCAAATCAGCTCCTCTCATTCTCTTTAACAGCAGCGTGCTCTGTCTCGCCGAACTGCCACTTTCGTAATAGATGGCAAAACTCTTCTCCCGGGAAGAAACTGTCGAAAATTATGTCCTTTTTCGGAAGGTGCACAGTTGCCAAATGCGCAAATATGGTACCTCTAATAAACCACCATTATACACGTGCATATATTTAGTTTTGTGATTAAAAAGGTTAAGGACAGTAGTCATTAGTTACATTATTCACGAAATAGGCCAACATAACACACACAAAAGTGGTGTGTGTGGGATTTTGGATAAGTCTGTGCTTAGTGCACCTTCGCCTAAAGCCCGAAAACTACCACACAACACCTGCGTCTGCGCTAAGACATTGTCTAACCAGACGGAGACGCTATGGTTTTATTTAACACCAAACTCCAAACTAGCACTCCACCACCTGATTATGACCGCGCCCCCACGCCCATTTCGCTGCAAGCGTTGTCATGGCGCCCCGGGAAATTAGCAAACGCGCCCAGGCGAGAGAAGAACCACCTTGCATCCAACTAAATTGTCATTACGTCTGCATTAGTGCTACCGCCGGCCTTGCGCCCTATGTCTGTTTTTTGTTTTTAACATGCAGCCAACATTACATTGAAGAACCTACAGCAGCAGGCTAATGAGGGAATCAATGAACGTTTCAACTGAAGACTTTTGTATGTCTGTAAGTTAGTTCTATGCAGGAAGTGGGTAAGAGACGAGATTTTAGTGTGTTTTAGTGTAGTTGACCAAATGTACTTACCTACCTGCTCCTACATTTTTTTTAACTGTACTCGCTGTAAATCAATTTATGTAAAAGTGTCTGCTAAATGACATACTATTTAATTTGTGATTCATTATTTCTGAATGCCTGTCAAGTGTTGACCCTCTGTTTCCATTTTTGACCCAAGAAGTCCACTATAAATTCCTCCTGCCAAATAGATGAGCTTATTTAAAGAGGTTTAGCTCCATTTTGAACTAGATTAAATTATGTTTGTTTTTGGATAAGAAGAGTGCATCTGCTTTCCTTCTGTCCTATTATTTTTCCATCCTTGTTGCAGGTTTATGGCCAACTTTTAATCACTTCATTCCCACTGCGTGGGAATGTTTAGCTAAGTTTTAGGCTAGCTCATAGCATGTCTAAGCTGGTGGGGGTTGTCTGATGTCTTTGGCCTCCCATTGCTCCCTGACTCTCCCCGACGTTCCCCTAAATCCCCCGCTCGGCCGGTGTGCGCTGCACTCATCACACCCCCTTACACTTTTCTCCTCAAAGTGTGCTCTTCTTTAACCCCCCCACCCCCACCCCTCCCCACTCCCACCGCCCATGCCACGCTGTGTGTGTGTGTGTGTGTGTGTGTGTGTGTGTTCCCCTAATCATTCCCCTCTCACTTTCCACTCAGAGCAAGTGTGTATCTTGAAGCGAGTGTGTGCATTTTGTTAACTCTTCCCTTCGAACACCCCCCACCCCCCGTGTCCCTGCCCGGCAGGCCCCATCCAAGCGTTCAAGGACGAATCTGAATATCCCTTTTCACCGTTTAAGTGTTAAAAGCCTGGCGGTGCTGGGTGTTATCTTAACGCGCTTGGCCGTGCCATCATCAGAGTGCGTGATGGAAATGGCTGTGATGATGCTAAAAGAAAAAAGGGAGGGGGGGTTAGAGAGAGAGAAAAAAAGTAATAATCAAATATGTTTTTCAAGGGCACAGTGACCATTTGCTGGAGGGAAATTATCCTAGTAGTTAAGCCTGCTCACTCCAAGCCTGGCAGTGTTGTGTGTGCCTGCACTTGTGTGTGTGTGTGTGTGTGTGTGTGTGCGCGCGTGCAAGGGTTTGCTTTCACTTTGTACATTTGTGGTGTGTGCCTTTTTGTAAGCGCACGTCATTATGTGCACGACTATTTCTGCAAATACGTTGACATACCGTAGATGTGTACCTTGCCCTTTAAGACCATCTCATCATTTTTCAGGTCTTTGTATTTGCTTATACAGTGCTGTGGCCGTGGGAGTATCTGTGGGCCTGGTTGTGCGTGTTTGTGTATGCCAAGAGCCCCTCGCCAGTGATGAGTTGTAAATGGCCAACAGTAGTGCTTTCCAAACGGCAGCGTCTGGCTGCTTTAGAAGACAGAGTATTCTCTGAACATGGGAAGACATTTCTCACTCTGTTAATGTACTTATGATGATGGCTTTTCTATTAGATTTACCTTTCGGCATTGGCAATACTGCAACCGCTGGCTGGCTGCAACACTTCGGGATGCAGGTACTCTCTCTGTGGCTGTTGATGTTGTTACCGTTGTTGTAGTTGATTTATTATCGTATTATTTATTGCCTTCACAGCCGCCTGTTGACTTCACATGCAGTCGTCCATATGCAGGCAAAACCACACGCGCGCACACGCACACACACACACACACACAGTCGTCCATATGCAGGCCAAACCACACACGCGCGCACGCAAACATTACCTGGCTTCTCGGAGTCTAAAACCCATCTAGTTCTTAACATGTTCACCAATCTGTCTGTCTATTTCCCCTTTCTTACTCCTCTTTCTTGTCTTTCCTTTGCCCCATTATTTTATTTTATATCATTTCATTCAAATACAACAACAGTTAGGTAATTTAGCAGACGCTTATATTCAACACACACTAACGGTGAGTACAATTCCAAATATTAAGGAGCAGGTAGGTCTGGGCATCTTGATAACCGTACGGCAGACGTGTCGGAGATCAAACCTGGTTGTCGACTGCCCTGTCCTGTCCCTGGCAGATACTTACTCTGCATGTTAGAGAAGTTTGTGGACAGCTGCTTGTTGTGTCTCACGTCTTGGTGAATCCCTGTAGAGAGCTGAAAATGTAACTGCCACGCCGGCACTTACACACACACACACACACACACACACTCGACACATGAATATAAACATACTTGCGTGCACAGCTGGTAATGTTGAGTTAAAACGGACGGCCTCAGAAAGAGGACAACCTGTCCACTGGGGGAATGCTCTGTGTGCGTGTATGTGTGTGTGTGCGTGCGTGTGTGTGTGTGTGTGTGTGTGTGTGTGTGTGTGTGTGTGTGCGTGCGTGTGTGTGTGTGTGTGTGTGTCCACAGGGGGACAGTGTGCGCTGTGTGAGAAAGTCAATCCAATGTGATTTCATCTCTCGACATGGCATAAAGCCTGGCCCCACAGGGGCACACGCAGCCTTCCTGCAGTGTGTTTCTGTTTGCGTTCGCGGTTTGTTTGTGTGTGTCCGTGTGTGTGCGTGTGCACGCGCACAGATACAATTGCTGTAACGCTGAACAGTAGAACAATGGTTCTTTTTTTTTTTAAGTTATCTTTAATATCAGCCTTGTCTTTGACCGCATCTGTTTATTTATTTAGTCATGCCTTGTGTGCATCTGTGTGTATCTGTGCTTATACAGGTGCTTGTGTGCATCCATGTGTGCATGTGTCTTTGCCGCGAACACTGCATTCCAAACCCTTGTAATCTATTCAGGTATTTAAAAAGTGTTTGGTTTGTTTAAAGTAGTGGATGGGGTTTAGCTCTCCTAGAGAGCTCGGATAACCCTAATCCAGGACACACATTTTTATCAGTAGTTCATTGGCGGGGCTAAATATTGACTTATCATTAAGCAGAATGAGCGTGCTAATAATAATTCTCGTTGCTTAAGCACCTTGTGTTGTGCGGGGCTCCCGACGCTATTAACCAATGTATGCAAATCCAACGTAAATCTGAAGATTAGGGTTGAAGCATTCTGCGGCGCCACAGAGAAAACAAGAGGTGCGTGTTAAAATGTAGTTAGCACGCACGTGTGCGCACGCACACACAAGGCTTATAGAAAGACAAAGTAGGAGGTGCATATTACGGCGTATGCACGCCTATACATGCACTCTCTTACAAACACATAGCTTACCAAATTGGATTTGTGCTAAAAAGCTGATAGCAGTGAAGTTCACAGCAGTCAACAAACATACGTAGACAGGCCTGCCCACTGGACAGACTGCAGGACTGAAAAGAGGAGTGGAAAGAGGGCAGGCAATAGAGAGAGAAATGTGAAGGAAGAGATACTTCTGTATTCTGTATAGAAATAGTATCTCCATACAGCATGCTGATCTCTTATCTAAATAGAGGTAGAGGAGGAGGAAGAAATGGAGATGGGGAGGTGAACGGGAATGGATAGATATTCTAAGGGGACAAAAAGAAAACCCACACCAGCTCCACATGTGAAATGTGTGGTTTTCTGTGAGGGAGAGGTGAAATGGAGCCGGCTTTAGGAAGAAGGCACACAACAGTACGAGGAGAACGGTAAGGGAAAGAAAGAAAAAAGACGTTGTGTGAGTTCAGATGCAGGTACATACAGAGTGAAAAGGCAAAACGGAGCACCCGTAGGGCGGACGTCCGGAAGAATGTGGGGGTGGGGGTGTGGGATATGAGAGGAGAGAAGCTATTTTGGAAAAGTGTTGAGCTGTTTATTTGCGCGTCATTGAAGCTGAAGTAAGGTGCTGGGGGAATTGGCCACCAAGCCCCAGCCCTGCAACAGCTGTCCAAGCTAAGTGAGTTAGCAGCCGTCACACTGCCTCTGTGTCTCACACACTCAAACACTCGCACACACACACACACACACTCGCACGCATGTGCATCTTCTTGTCAGGCGCGCTTGTGATGGATGCAGCGAAGATGGAAAATGGTGGAACGGCACTGGGGAAAATATCCGCTTTTTCACCCTTAAGTGAAATGAGTGTTTAAATTAACGACATTTTATCTGGGAGAGGAATGAATGCTGATGGGAGTATTAAACAATTAGCCATTTATCACTCCACAACTAGCTGCCGCACTGTTATGGGCTAGGCCTTGAAAAGGGGAAATGGCTCAGTGTTTAATATCTGCAGTCAAATCAAATGGGCAGCACAGCTGGGTGTAGATTGTGCCACGGATCGGCGTGTCACCTGGCTGTTTGGAATAAACATTCTTAAATAAGCCCTGCAATTAGGATGATTGCAACTATAAGCTAAGTGATCACCATAGAGCAGGGGTTCCCAGGCACCTTTACACTGAGAGATAAGGTGTCTAGCGTGAGTGCAGGACCTGAATTTAAGGTACATTGGGAAGTAACAGATAGTGAACAAGCCTAATTAAGTATCATTTTAGTATTTTGCCAAATGGAGGAAAGATATGTTCATTTGTATAAAGTTTACTAAAGTTAAGAAGGAATAAAGCCTTTCTACCAGCAAGGTCGTCATCATGCAAATCTTGCTGGACAAAACCAATGATAACATTTGGTATTAATATTTATTAATCAATGATTAATTAATTCCTTAACCTCCTTCACATCACATCGTTTCGGTCCTCCAACCGTACCCAACTTATGTTGGACGTGCACACTAATTTAATTTTACATTTTAATAATGTTGACAGTATAATGTCACTGAGTCTGTTGTGGAACCTGGTTATCCAGATTTGTTTTTACATGCATTAATAGAGGCGGGGCACAGCCGTGACCGTGACGTGGAGGTCTCTTGACCCCACAAATATCACGTAACAAGAACACCAATATGTCACACCCATAGGTATTAAAATTGCTGTTGATTTGTCCATCTTTCAGAGCGACTTAAGTTATTTGAATTGGAAATAGGAAGCACTCTGGGATATGAGGAGTGGAGCATGCTTGATATTTGATATTCACCCACAAAACATTTAAGAGGGAAATGGAAAGATAGTGTGTATTTAAAATGTCACCTTGGCGCTGAAGGTGAGCTAGTGGCAGACATACATCAGCTGTCACTGTCAGAGATGGCAGCTCTCGAAAAAACACGCCTTACTTCCCCCACGCTCCTCCATCAGTGGAGCCTGAATATTAGCACTGCATGCAGGAGTGGAAAGGAATAGGGAAGAGACTAGACTATACACTCACACAGTGTATACACCCACTATAGACTCACAGAATGGTGTGATTACTGATGTGTATGGATACAAAAATAAGGGTTAAAGTCGAACATGGCTGCATAGTGTTACTATATTAATATTGTTACTTCTGTGTCTTCACCCTCTCTGCTTTCCCACTGACTCAATAAGAAATGAATAGGGATTAATAGGGACTATGAACTACTCGTGGCGTAGTTCATAGGCTACAACTTGATCTACATATTTGCCTGATCTGTGTACTCTACGGTGCAGGATAGTCTAGTGGTCTAAGACAGAAGGTTGTGGGTTCGAGCCCCAGAGTTGGCCTACCTGCAAGCACCCTTGAGCAAGATGCCTAACCCCTACCTGCTCAATGTAATAGCAGCAATTATTAGTCGCTTTGGATAAAAGTGTCTGCTAAATGACCTAATTGTAATTGTACTGTACCCCACACCTGTAATAGGTTTATCAAAACGCTCATAACTGTCCTAGGTTGCCACAAACACACAGACCAACCTTGCCTTTAAATCCAACCAGCAACACTCTCACCAAACAGACCAAGCAACACTAGCAACCAACACATTTCAGTCAATACATTACATGAAGGTAAACGTGCGCATATTCTTTGATATGTGCGTAATAATAACATCATTATATAATATAATTCAATCAAAAAAACGATGTAGCTTAAGGTGACTGTGTGTGCTTATACAAATTGAATCACATTCTTCAATAGTACCTTATACATTATGAAATCAGACTCACCGAATGACAAAATCCACCCTGCTGGCCTGCTAGCTAGTTTTACTTCAGTAAATGGCCCTCTCATCACGTCACACGGAAAATTACGATAATTACGTAGGCCAGCCAGAAGGCATGTCAAAGAATACGCCCAACATGGCAATCTTGAAATCTGATTGGTTAAATAATATATCAACATCGTCCCAATTTGCTTCAACAGCAGAGGGGATTCAATTACAATTACAACAATTACAATTAGGTCATTTAGCAGACGCTTTTATCCAAAGCGACTTACAATGATACACTCGATTCACTCCAAATTCTGAAGGCACCCGGGTAGATATTTTTCCAGGAGACTGCGCAGGTGAAAAATTTGATTTGGATAAAAGCTCAAACGTATTCAAACTGCACTGAAAGCAGCGCAACTGAATGAGAGAGTAGCAATGAAATTACGTTAATTTACTGACGTTCAGTTACTGGTGACAAACCGCTCAAAGTGGAGAATTATTCAAAGCTAAAGCCCCGAATGCCCAGGCCAGGCGACGCCACTGGATAACTACCTCTAAACGTATCTAACCCAAGTAACGACATAATTGTTTGATTAGTAACTGCCATTTGATAACTTATTTAGGAACAGTAACGTGTTGCATTACTGCGTTACAGTTACAGTACCTCCAACACTCCCCCTCGCTGTTTTCTACCCCTATAGCCACCCACACTTTCATGATGGACAGTCCTGTTGTGAGCTATCGCAGAAATATGTGGTTCTGGGGGCACTATAACAGAAACATATGGACCTACGTACATCCAATGTATCAGGTGATACTGTGTGTGAGCCTTTTACGTTCTCGGGACACTATACCACAATCGAAGCATGTCCCTTTAATGCCTGTAGTTGTACTCACTGTAAGTCACACCGCATAAAACGGTCCGCTCACTCAAGCGAGGAGAGGGGAGAGCATACTGTATAAGTGCTCTCAGACATCACTGTCACGTGAAATTAATAGCAACAAGTAACAACGTGGCTTTAATGCCCAAATAGACCAGAGTCATCCACAGATCACCCAACTGAAATTTGGTTAAACCCTCGACTCTGTAGTAGTATTAATCCACACACACTTATTGTTTGGCATGTAGCAATCCCTTGTCTGTGGTAGGTAACCTGGAAACATTCTTTCAACTTCTTATCACTTTCAATCAAGTGTTTAAAAATTTTTTTTTGTGAAACAATGGAAGTCAATGGAGGTTGAAAAAAATGGTTTCCACTTTAGTATCTGTAGCACAGTAACAGACCCACACTGGTCCTTGGTTGCAAACAGCTGTCACCTGTTCGCAATCCCTGAGGGTCCCGTGAACCACGCCCCGAACACTCTCTCGCCCACTCACAGACATCGCTAAACCACGCCTACTCCCCCACAGTATCGGTTAAAGATATCTTCCGCAGTTAAGTGAATTTACTAGGCCCGGAGGGAGGTGAAAAAATTATTTCCTCTACTGTACCTTTTAAAGCTCAGCTAAAAATGTCAGAATGACATTCAGACTTGCTGAAGATTGCCCATATTCACCAAACATAAAGTAATATGATTTACATCCCATTGCCCTTAGGTTTCGTCTGCTGTGGTCCCGAGTACATCAATTCCTCCACCTCTCTCTGCTGCGGGGGTCATGATGGATACCCCACGCTGCACCCTGCTGGCAACGCTACCGTGACACTGCAGTGCTGTGGCTCAGGGGTCACTCAGCAGGAAGAGGAATGCTGTAACGGGATTGGCTATGACCCCCAACGACACCTGTGTGCTGACAAACCCACTCCTGGGCTGGTAACGCCGGTGGGTGCCCCTACAGTGTTCGGACCTTTTATTCATCTCCGTGTTTACATTTTTAGGCGGTCTCTGTGAATGATATATTTTGTAGACTTTAATGTTTCTTAATCGCCTACATTTGTAGCACACTTCTCTTAAACTCTTAACTTAGCACACACACGTGTGCGCACGCACACACACACACGCACGCGCGCGCGCGCGCATTCACATCAGGAGTTGGGTACTTGAGCCATCTTCCATTTATCAGCTGGGGTCATGTGGTGTTTGTGTGTTCCTATCTCAGCATGGCGTGACACACACACACACATACTGTAGCGACAAAGACAAGGGAGATACTCTCATTAGCTCTAATGATATCATTAAGGGCCATACCATTCTCACACACACATATCCCACAGTCACAGGTACTTTCTCTCAGTGAGTGTGTCAGGAACTGAGATGCTAACATTGCTAAACTGTCTTCTCTCTCTCTCTCTCTCTCCCCAGCCCCGGTGTTTGCAGGCGGCTCTGTGCCCCGTTGCTGCGGCCTCCACAGCCTACTGTGGCTCCTGCGACGTGGACCCCTCCGTGACTCGGTGCACGTGGGTCCTGACCGCGCTTTCCTCGCCTCCTGACACGCACACCTCAGCAACGACATACCCCCCGACCGCGGCCGCAGCTCAAGCCACACGTGGGCCGCAAGCTAATGACACCCAGGGGCTGTGGTCTGGAGGCCTGTGTCCGTCCCCTGAAGAGGTGGTGTACAGAGGACAGGTCGACAGATACACCTACCTAGGTACCACCCTGCGTGTGTGTGTGTTGGTTACAATGAAACTGACGGAACAGCCTTTGTCCTCCGCCCATTTCATAAACGTTCATTTGTTGGATGGATAATAAAAACATATTATAGAAATTACTGGATGTACAGGATGTTTTTCCCCACTTCTCAAGTCAAATTGAATAAACCACAAATAAAACAAATACTTTAATAGTACTTTATGTTTAGAAGGGTGAATTGGTTGTTTTCCAACAAAATTCAGTTTATGATTATAGTGAAGGCAATGAGAAAACACTCTACTTAAACATACTCTACAAAGGTAAGTATGGTATTTATCAAATCTTACAGCAATCCACAAGGAAGCATAATGTTTTTAGAACGATGTTCTCTGCACAGCACAATGATATTGGCTGCTTGCAGAAGCATTGACTAAGTGTGTGTGTGTGTTAGCTTAAGCTACTGCTGGCTTCAATAACAGATGTCCTTCCACCCCCAAACATACATATAGACGCGCAGGGACAAACACACACACACACACACACACACACACTGACAGCTGCTGCAGTGTACGTTGATCGCTGTAACGTGCTAACTCTGTCAGTGCTGAGCGCTGGCGTATCGTTAAAACTCAGAGATGGCTGTTTAAACGCCATTTCACCATTTTCCATCATTTATCAGTCCGAAGGGGAATAGGCGTGCGCGTGTGTGCGCGTGTGTGCACGTGTGTGCGCGTGTGGTGATGTGTACGTGGGACATCAGGGGTTCCATCTATCCACACATTATATATTTGGATGGTTATTGTACACCTGTTTAATTAAGACTAATGTCCACTTTAAGAGTGAGTGTGTGCTTGTGTGTGTGTGTGTGTGTGTGTGTGTGTGTGTGTGTGAACATGATTGCAAATATGTCAGTGTGCACTCAAATGTACTGTACATACTGTATTTGTATGTGCGTGTGTTGGGGAACGTGCACTTGTTAAGCGTAGAACACTACTGTTTTGATCAAGTGTGTGTCTGTGTGTGTGTGTACACTCATGGTATCTCTGAACATGTTGGTGTGTGTTTGTGTACATCAAGGTGTGTGTGTGTGTGTGTGTGTGTGTGTGGCTGGCATGGGGCGGTTAGGATAAGAGTATTTCTAGACGATGCTGTGACACCATCTGGGCAGAGGCACATAAAGCTGTCGCCACCCCACCATACACCAGATGTTTCTCCACACACACACACACACACACACACACACGCTCACGCGGAGCTACCGTAGAGCTATCTATCTTTTCCTCTGATCAAATACAAAGTTTGTAGACACTGAATTCATTTATCCATAAATCCACATTCAAACATCGGCAATATCCGTTTTCTACTCAGTTTCAAAAAGTTTGTGTGCAGTTGTGTTTGTGTTAGCATCTGTCCATGCATGTGTGTGCGTGTGTTTCGTTTGCTCAGTATATTACGGGCCGTAAAAACAAGAGTCCCAAACTGATGTTTAAGACCTGGTTTCATTTACAGCAACAGTCCCTCAGCACTCTTAAAAATATACATCCCTTTATGTGCGTGTGTGTGTATAAGAGAGAGAGAAATGTAACACAATTTTAGCAGTGACAGTGTATATGATATTCTATATGTTCATATGTCTGTTTAGGAATGGACCCCGTGGTTTTGTAGTAGTACAATAGATATACTGTAACTATTTTCCAAATGCCATACACAAATTGCATCCCAAAACGCCCATTAAGTGAGATATTGCTTTAACATTTCAGGCAACAGCCCAGCGAGAAGGTTATTTGGCTGCTATCTCTGAACCATCTATATTAACCAGCCGTTCATAATTTGGCTATTGAGGATCATTTGTGTAGAGCCTGAACTGTAATATATCAGCCACAGACTGGCTTCACGTTGGCACAATATGCTCTTTGGCAAACATGTTTATCCTAACTCCTCTCTAGTGTCATGAGTGCATGGTACACGCTCCTTCCTCCTCCTTTCTACTGATTGACTCACTCCTTCCTTTCTTTCCTCCTTTGTCCTTTCTTTGGTCCCCCACATCCTCCTCCTCTCTGTTCTTCTTCCTCTCTGTCCAGACTCTAACTTGGAGCCATTTACCACCTATCAGTACAGAGTGAGGGCCTGGAACAGCTTTGGGAAAGGCTCCAGCGACGTCACCGCAGTGACAACCAATGAGGACGCACCCTGGGGAGTGGCACCGCCCCGCTGGAGTCGCCTAGGTGACCGAGATGACATCATCCAGCTGCAATGGCAGGCCCCCGCTAGGCCTAACAGTATGTAGTCTCTCTGCGCCTGTGTGGGTTTCAGTGTGAAAGCATCCTCTCCTTTAACTGGGCCAGATTCCGAGGCATAGCATAGAGCAGCTTTACGTAGGTGAGTAAACATCAGATGAGGTATAAGATAAGAAGAATAGTGTACACTCAAATGGTTGGTCGGTCTGCCCTGGGAAAAATTCTTTGTCAATTCTTATGGTTTTATCCAAAGCGACTTACAGTGCGTATTGCATACATGCGTGCGCATATATACAAGTATTAAGGAGCAGTTAGGGGTTAGGCATCCTGCTAAAGGATGGTAGGGGGATGGAACCCACCACCTTTTGGATGGGAGTCAACCACCCTTACCACTAGACTGAGCTGCCCCACACCTGACTAGGTACAAACGGTTTTCTATTGAGGGTTTCCAGACAGATGTAGCAGAGACTGTATGTGAGCCCGTGAGCCCAGGGTGGTTTCACAATAATAATAATGGTCATAGTCATGTGTCCTGGAGCAAGGCACTGACTGGCTAGTAGCTTCACTATTAGTCTCACATCATCGTCAATTAAATCGTACTTTCCTTGCTTCCTTGTCTCTCGTGCACCAGGTAACATAACCCATTATGTCATATTGCGTGACGGACAGGAGCGTTACCGTGGTGACGAGAACAGCTTCACTGATATTGGCGGGATCAGGCCGTTTCAGGAGTACCGCTACATGCTACGGGCCTGCAACCGAGTTGGATGTACAGATAGCGAACAGGTAACTTGTGTGTGAACAATTTTGTCAGTAACCCTTTGGTTGTTAAACATGTTTTTATATTAAATCTGCTGTACATACCGTCACTGTATATTGAGCTGATAGTATTTTAAAACAAACCTAAACAAACCTCTTAATTTGTAGATTTTGGACAAGGCCATTCTGTGGCAACGTGATGACTGTTGTGAGTGGCTTATGCTTCTTATTATTACTATATTACACACAGATGGACATTTTCTACATGATAAAGTAAAGGTGTGAACAAAACTAGTAAGTGGTGTTTAATTCAGTGAACCTTAAATCATCTAAAGAGGAGCCATTAGCTAACCACGCAGGAGCATAATGCCTTTATGAAATGAGCAGAACACTATAATAAAACCAATTGTAGCTACTCATAGAGAGACAGTATTTGTACCAAAAAGAAAAATAAGCTATTTTCTTGACATGCTCATACAATTTAAAATGATTTGTACACTCACACGGGGCTGTCCCGGTAACCGCAATTTTGCAATAGTGTGATCACGACAAGCTAACCAAACACCGCAGAAGATGGCAAAATAAAATGCCATGAGTATAAATTACGCGTCTGACCAAAAACTCTCTATAACTCACCCCAAATGTGTCCTTTTGAAGGCTGCATCACAAGACATGGCTGTATTTTCTAAGCTTCAACACGAGATTCACTAATAATCCACATCCCATTTGATTCGACTTTTGTCACAATCGATTTCCTCTGTTGGAAAAGATGGAAGTAATTTGTAACACACAATAAATGGTAGTAATACCACATACTGCAGTGTTGAATCGCCTTAAATCACTGTAAGGGGAAATTCTTAACAGTCCTACTCACAGACATAACAAATACTTCATACAATCCTTAAGGGATCTAGCAACACTGCTTTAATATAGCAAGCAAACAGTAATGTGTCATGTGTGTTCATAGTTACGTACATATTTACAGTACAGACATCCTCCATTAGTAGTTAAATGAAAAGCACACTGCCTAAAAATATATTTTTAGGCAGACCTACTTGAGGATCTACAGTATGAAGCAAGCCTCATCAGTAATGTCCCTGGCTCCTGTCAGCTCTGTTCCGTGCCATATGGTCTAAGACCAAAGCAGCAACATTAAGAGAATTATGTCTTTGGGGACTTGTATTCACTTTAAACCCTAAACCAGCTACAGTTTTTTATGCGCTGTGTGAACTCTGTGCAGGTACCATGTCAGAACAAGTTGTTATGTAGCCCTGTCTTTGCTCTAGTCCTCTCTGAGATACTGTACCGTGGATTTGCTGAGCCCACCTGATGTTAGCGATAGCGACCGTAATAGCTTCAACTCCCCCACACTATCTTTGTTGGCTGTAGCTGCACTGATATCACTACAACAATTAATTTCTCGGGCTTAGAGGTGATGAAAACCTTTCTTGTTGCTGTTCCCTTTTTTTGTGCTCTATTTTTAGCTCTTTATTTTAGTAAGCGTGTTTTTTCTTTGAGGGGAAACATACCAGTGTATGTGCCCTGAGAAACGCCACCAGAAATGGAAGTTAGAAGTGCTAGAAGTAAAGAAACGAGAATATTCCAGAAGGTTTCACCTGTAACACAACTTCTCCACGTCTGTAGTCTGTGATAATCTGATCCTGTTTAGGGTAAAATGTGTTTTACAATTTCACACACACACACATTACCACAAACACACAGTTTTACCCCAAAGGGGAGAGAGAGAGTGAGCTGGATTAGATTGTACACCAGTGAAAATTGGCCAAACAGTCCCAATTATGGCCTTACTTCAGCTAATCCAATACACCACAGCAATTACCTGGCCCCAGCGCCCACACACCTGAGGTGACAACGGGCGGTGCTGATGTAATACGTTTGGTCACTTAGTGAGCAAACAAGAGCGATTGGCCTTTACCTCTCTCCCAACCCCTCTTCTATTTGTCTTCCTTCGTTCCATCCATCGCTCCTCCACTCCTCTACGCTTTCTTCCAATCCTCAGGTTTACCTACCTTGCTGCTCCTCTCCTCTCTTTTCACTTTCCTTCTTTCTCATCCTCTGACACCGGCTGTCATTCACCAGGCCTGCGTCACCCTCACTTCTCTCTTCACCTCTCCCGCAGTCTTTTTATCCATCCAGCTTCTCATCATCCAGCTTTTCAAATGAATTAAATAATAATGCACAGGTTAGCCCCAGCTTGTACATTTTTTAAATGTATGTGATCAAAATATGTGTCACTATATTTATAGGTACTTTTATGTGTGAATGTGTTAAAGGTGCCATTTTATATGTTTCTTGTTGTGAAGCTACTGTAGCCTATGAAAATACCAACTACAATGTTTTTCTCTCAAACCCAGTGAAGTAGTGTCCATCTAGCTAATGTCAGACATATCTCAGAAGCTACTGTATCCAACCATCACAAAAACAGCAGAGTTTTACTCCTGAAACAACATTATGAAGTGACAGTGATTAGCTTTCAGGTAGACTAGAGTGTAAAGAAGGCCAAGCTAGCTGCTGTCTCTTCATAAAGTTGTTTTAGGAAAAACTACAGTGTCCATACTCGTCATTATGATGAATTATGTCGACCAAAGCAACAGGAAAAACTACACGTCCATGTTCATCATAATGACCAAAGCAACGATGCGTCTCTGTGTCTTGTTTTTAATGTTCCAAGATATGAACTACAGCCGACGTTAGCTAGATGGACTTTTCAGCACCGTTGTTTGCATTTGAGCATTTAAAAAAGATTGTAATTGAAAATGCATTGTCCTAATGCAGACTCCTCTATATCCTCCCTGCTTCTACTCTTCTCTTTATCTCTCTTTCTCCTGTGCTGGTGTAGCTCTGGATGTGTGTGTGTCTTTCTGTTTGTGTTGCTGAGCGTTTGGTTGTGGTTGCAGTGTCCTAATAGCGTAGCGGTGTGTGGGACAGCTGTGGGAAGTGTTAGTGACAGTCTATTAAGGCAGGATATCCCTGTTGCCATTAACGGCAGATTGCCCTCTGATTCTGTGGGCTCCACATTCAGCCAGCGTTCACAGGCGCTCACAGGTACTGCACACCGAATTAACAATAAGCTGGACAGTCACAGTGCCTGCGCTGTAGTGCGACACAATGCTGTTGCCAAATGGATTTAGCAACTGATTGTCACGTTTGTACAATCATTTTGTTTGAGTTGGTGAGGTTTGGTTTTGGTTGCGGTCTCTACACTCCAGAAGGAATGCTAAAGACTCAAATAAATTCCTATTAAATTTAGTAATGTTCAATTAATGTGAATGTGAATGCAAGCAGGGGTCTGCAACAAGGTATATTCACAAAGGCAACGGTACAAAAGTAGCGGGCAGGATCATAGTCAAGGTACAGGCAGGGGTCGACAACCAGGTATATTCACAAAGGCAACGGTACAAAAGTAGCGGGCAGGATCATAGTCAAGGTACAGGCAGGGGTCGACAACCAGGTATATTCACAAAGGCAACGATACAAAAGTAGCGGGCAGGAATCGGGAACAAAGGCAGGCAGACGAGAACGATAAGCAGAAACACTAACACTGGGGACTAGAGGAATAGGAAAATAGGAAATAATCCAGCAACAAACAAACATGAACACACGGTTTGTATAGAAGGGGAAACAGGTGAAAACCATTATCAAATCATCACACAAGGCGACGAGGGAGACAGAAAGCCAGGAACGGAACAACACATGGAGGACAAGGAAAACACAGACTGCAAGACAGCACTAACAGGGAGTGGAACACTGAGTTTGAATCCTACCAGCTAACATCTAAATGAACACCATAATGGGATGATGTATTTTTTGCCACTGTGGGGCAGAGCGATGCAATTGCAGGTCCCTGTACCACTCACACACATATGCATGTGCTTCAATTTAGTTGTTATGGAGGGATTTTAGGACAATGAATTGATTATTACATTCAGCATCATGTTTGTGTTTGTGTGTTTAGGTGGTGGCAGTGACCGTCCAGGGGATTCCAGAGGGCGTGCAGTCTCCCACGGTAACAGCCCTAAGCCCCTCCTCCCTCCATGTGAGCTGGTCCAAACCCAGCCAGACCAATGGGGTCATACAGCGCTACCACCTCGACCAGACGGGCACAGGAACCATATATACACACACTGATGGACCCAGAAACCACACTGTGACCGGTAAGATGCATGCTCAAGGGGTCCACGGCAGTAGCTCTAGTAGGTCCACTTTGGGAACTTTTGCCATGTTTGGTTTTAGAACCGCTAGATCCCTCCCACTAGCAAACACATTGAAATTATATAACTCATGCATATACAATGTATATATACTTAACAGTTCATACTATAAACTAAACGGCTTGATATCTTTATGAATGGATCCATCATCTTTATTAATAATTGTCGGTTACATAGCCTGCCTTAAGTACAGGCTCTTTAAACTGTTGTGTTTTACCTACGTACCCCATATTTGTCTCTTGAATGGCACTGTTTATATTGATTTTTGTAACCCTTTTTAAGTCCAAGCAGTAACTAGCAGTAAGCTAACACTTACAGAAATCAGGTATATGCGCAGGAAGTCCATATTTGGGCATGCTGACCTCCACCTCGTGTCTGTTAGCAAATATGTGGCCAACAATCTCCTCCCATTCCTAACTGTTTCGTCTGTGCCCTTCTTTAGCTCTCCTCCTGCTTTTGTTCTCCACCTCCTCCTCCCAGCCTCTCCTCAACCCCGCTCTTTTAATTTCCTTTCTGCTTGCTCCTGCGTCTGACGTCTGTCCTGTTCTCCGTTTCACCAGCTCATCTCATCCCTCTCTCATCCTCCATCTGTGCTCCCTCTCTGTTTCTCCTCCTCCGTCCTCCTACCCTGATTACCTTTCCTACCCAATATCTGTCATCTTTTTTTCTGTTTCTCTTCTCCTGCTCTCTCCCCTGACCCCCCCCCCCTGCTCCTCTCTCTATTTTCTACAGCAGCCCTCCCTTTCTCCTCAGTCTTTTATCACTCCCCAGCTTTGCTACCACTCCATTCCTCTCTTTCTCCTTTCCCCATTCTTCTTTCGTTCTTCTCTTTCTTTCTCTTTCTTCTCTCCTTAAATCCACCATCCATTTCCTCCTCCCCCTATCCTCCTCCTCCTCTCCTCTCCTCTCCTCTGTCATGTGTTTATTTATGCATGCTGTTTTCTGGAAGCCATCTAATGACTGAATTTACACCTGATTCCCGCCACGCTCTCTGGCCCAGCCCCTCGCACCCACACACACACACACAAACACACACACACGCGCACGCGCGCAGCAGATACACGTGTATTAACACAGACACAGTTGCCTAAAACAACTGCTCTGCACACAAACGCACACAACGCGGTGGTGATGTCACTAGTCAGTGATTTGTGGGTCTTCTTTATCTGCCCAGAAGAGGAGCGGTGTAGCTGGACCCACGCCATCCCTCACAACGCACGCAACGCATAGCTGCGTACACAGACACACACACTCAGAGGTAAACACAGTTATGCTGCCATGGAAGATAGCTATTCATCATGAAAGAGTTAAAAGCATTTAATGAATTTAAATATCATAGTTTATTGACGGTGATGGGGACATAGAACGCAGTCTAGTTGTAAACTGGAGAGAGCAAACCCTGTATCTGTGATGAGTCAACTTTAAGAGTTGGCCACCAATGCCACTGGTAGCAAAAGTGGCATTTCTGCCACTGCCGTGGCCTTGAACACTAACACATTCCAAGGCTACCAGTGGCATTCTCCTCTCGCTGCTCCAGACTCCAGTGGCTTGGACCAGCACCAGTTCTTGGCTTTGTCACTCGCCAATGCACTATTCCCACGGTGTCTGTAGTTGGCTTGTTCTGGCTACGAGGCGTGTGTGCGTGCGTGTGTTAGTGTGTGTTCATGTGTAGGCAGAAGCAAACAATGCCAGATTGAGATGGCGGTGTACTGTAATACTGTAGCAGCCTTGTGTGCCAGAGCAAGCAACCAGCGCACGTGTGTGTGAGTGTGTGGTTGTGGTGTGCGTGTGAGTCTGTGTGTGTGTGCGCGTGTGAGTCTGTGTGTGTGTGTTTGTGTGTGAAATTCTCCTGTCCCTCAGTGAGAGCTGGGAAAACCCTATCTAATCGGCCAAAACCACCACTGGGGTCTTGCTCTCTTTATCTCTCTCTCTCTCTCTCTCTCTCTCTCTCTCTCTCTCTCTCTCTCTCTCTCTATATATATATATATATATATATA
>JAOEHI010000018.1:5844861-5872254 GCA_025447815.1 Percopsis transmontana | reverse complement strand
TCACCTTGTTTAAATATATTACCTTGTTTAAATATGTCACCATCTTTAAATATATCACCATCTTTATATATATCACCTTGTTTAAATATATTACCTTGTTTAAATATGTCACCATCTTTAAATATATCACCATCTTTATATATATCACCTTGTTTAAATATATTACCTTGTTTAAATATGTCACCATCTTTAAATATATCACCATCTTTATATATATCACCATAATAATATCACCATTAATTATATCACCATGTTTAATTATATCACCATGTTTAAATATACAGTATCACCATGTTTAAATATATCACCATCTTTAAATATATCACCATCTTTAAATATATCACCATAATTACATCACCATTAATTATATCACCAAGTTTATCAGAATGTATGTTCAATGAAACGGAAGATAAGGTAGAACTGGCTAATAGAAATGGTAGATCACATTAAATTAAAATCATTTTCATTTAATTAGCCTATTCAATTTTGTTCTTATATATTATATATCTTATATACTATATACTTATGTATACATGTATATATAATATTTGATTCTACAGCTATGCAGTCACGGCCTGCACATCTGAGGGGTGTGTCACCAGCTCCCCCACCAACATCACCACCTTGGAGGCTCCCCCTGCGTCAGTGGATCCTCCCGCGGTGGGAAGCCTCACTTCCCATAGTGTGAATGTTTCCTGGACCGCGCCACCAACGCAGAACGGGGAGGTGAGGCAGTATGTGCTTCACGTGAACGCTAAGGAGATTTATCGCGGACGAGGGTTACACACTGTGCTGTCGGACCTGCGCCCTCACACCGCCTATCAGCTCGTCCTATCGGCCTGTACCAGCGGGGGGTGTACCCCCAGCGCTACAATTTCCATGGTAACCGAGGAAGCCCCTCCCGCCGACCTGTTGGCCCCTACTCTCAAGGTATGTTAGAACTTTTTATCGTATTCACAATTAAATACTGTATTTTAATGCCTTTACATCATATTATATCACCCAACCATACACATGTTTAGATATGTGAAGGGATATCTTCAAAAATGTCTTCAATTTAGTTGGCCATGGTTTGTGATTGTCCTAACTTTACTATACGTTCACACAATAGCTGGGACTTACATTGGAACCTCTCTCTGTAGGTCACCAGCTCAGAGTCAGTGGAAGTCAGCTGGAGGCCCCCAGAACAGCCCAACGGCGTCATTACGGGGTACGAGCTCCGCCGGGACGGTGGCGTCATCTACGTTGGCCTGGAAACACGTTACCATGACTTCAGTCTTTTGCCCAATGGGGAGTACAGCTACGTTGTCAGGGCAAACAACAGTCGAGGGGCAGTGAGCAGCTCGGCCGCCACGGCCAGGACACACCCTTCGGCTCCCTCTGGTGTTGGGCCCCCAGCCCTGCAACCTTTGGGGCCAAGCCAGGTCATTGACTGTATTTATCCTCATGTGCACTGTTTAACTGTTTAACAAACTGTTTACCCTTTAGTTATTTTCAGTTAATTTTATGCTGTCAGCCATGCGCCATAACAATTTATTTATATATTTGTTCTTTTCATCTTCATATGGGTTTATTCGTTTAATTATTTTAAAGCATATTGAATAATGTATTTTGCCATAACAACACACATGTATCGTGAAATAGATTGCAGAAAGATTGACCATTGACTGTTTAAAATACTGATCCCTAATGATATATTTCGCACTGTATCCTAGGTTCGAGTGGAGTGGAATCCTCCGGCCCGTCCTAACGGAGATATTGTCAACTACACAGTGTACCAGCGAGACCCAGTAAATCTCACCACCACCAGCACCGTGTTTACCCCCGAGCACAGTGGCTTTTCTGCCCGACACACCATCCTGCAGGGCCTGGAACATTACCATAGGTTAGTCAGACAAACATTTAAGACAGTTTGTAACGTGAAATAGCATTGCTTAACAAAATATTGCTCAAACTTCACTATATTTCACAATTTAAATCTTTCGGTTGCTATACCATTTACCCTGAAAAAAAGAATGGGTGAGGAACAGTTTAAATAGACACATTTTCACTGACAAAACATGTTCATGGCCTCATCTGCCTACATAGGAGAGATTATTTGGTGCATACCTTTATTGTATGTGAAGAAAAGGGTGTGTATAAAACAATGGGAAAAGGTAGATGAAAAAGTAAAATAAAAATAGAGAGGACATAAAAACAGAGAAAGGGCAAGTGATGCTGAGAGAGAATGGCCGAGAAAGGAAAGGAGAGCAGTGCCCCCTCTGGTGACATTACCACACTGCAGCCTGTCTGAGCAACAACAGCCTTTCTACAGTATACAGTCACAGTAAATCTTCGCATTTATTTCTGTGGAATACTATATATACTGTTTATACCATCTCATTTCAAGGAATAGTTTGGAATCTATGATATACATTTTACTGCTTTGTATTTCAACTATAAGCGTATCAAAATAGACCTTCTCTGTTGTAAACAACAGAGATGAACACAGTAGGGAGAGAGGGGGAAGAGATAAAACAGGAGAGGAGAGATGATGGAGTAATATCTAAGTCAACCTTGAAGCAGTGGCCATGTCCTTATTGTCCTCTCTCAGACAAAGACATCTGGCCTGTGTGTGTGTGTGTGTGTGTGCACGTGTGTGTGTTGGTTAGTTTTTGCATATGAGGGTGCAGTGTGGGTGTGAGAGAAGGTCTGTGTTTAAACCTTCACCATGGTGTCTATGGTGTGCACTGCAGGTACGAGGTGAGGGTGGAAGCCTGCACAGCACTAGGCTGCTCGTCCAGCGACTGGTCGTCTATTCTCACGCAGGAGTCTCCCCCTGCTGGCCAGACGGCGCCGTTGCTCGACCTGCAGGCGGACGCGCTCACCGGCCTGCACACCACCTTCCTGCTCACCTGGTCCCCGCCGGCCCAGCCTAACGGTAGAATCCTACGCTACGAGGTCTACCGCAGGGGGGACCTGGCCACCGACGCCCGCGGAGACGCTGCGACCACGCTGGTGTGCAGGAACATCTCTACTAGCTGCAGAGATGAAGGGCTGCAGCCATATACCACATACCACTATCAGGTATGAGGCGCTATCAGTAGAATCACTGTCTAGGAGGATGTGTGCGTACATGTACAGGTAGGTGTGTGTGCGTGCGCGTGCGTGTGTGTGTGCGTGTGCGCGCATTTCACATTTGACTTTGAAACCACAACAGTTTCAGCAGGTTTACTCTTTGTACGAAAGGACCAGACAACAACTTGAACATAAAGGATTATTAAACAGCAAAATGTGTGTGTGTGTGTGTGTGTGTGTGTGTGTGTGTGTGTTTGTTGTGATGTGTTAAAAAACAACACTGAGTTTTTGCTGTAGGGAGGAACGGTGAAACACACTTTATACAGAGTTTAGGTGTAACGGTTGCACCATACAACCATACAAGCACCGAGACTGTCACACTGACGCACACATTCCAGCACACGAGCCAACTAATCAGACAGATGTTAAATGGTGAGGGCCACATTCATGCCGCTGTGCTGTGCATCAGTACACTAATTGATGGGCTAGCCCTTTGAAAGCAACGATAACATTAGCATTCCCACCTGTCAGGCATGCAATCTGAGGCCAGAGAACCCCTGTAATTGATTGAGTTGGCCTGATTGTTGTGCCGTCTTTATTTACGAGGGTTTAATTTATGACAGGAGGAGGGAGGAAGGGAGGGTCTAGGGGAGATGACGAGCGGGCGACAGAGCCATTAATCACTGGCCCCTCAGAGCACCTTACTTCCTGATTACCAGCCAGCCAATCAAATTAACTGTTATCCCCCTTGGTAACTGAGCTTGTATTGGAAAGGCCTTTTAATGGCTAGCACTGCATGTCCCCTGGGGGATTGGAGAGTGAGGCGCGGGGGGCGGGCAGGGGTACGTGGACAAGCTCGTAATGTTGTTGTGTGGGTAGCACCACTACACATGTACACAATTACACTGTGTGTGTGTGTGTGTTTTTAATACTTGTGTTTACGAAGCTGGCGACAGAGAGGAGACAGGATACATTTCCAGATTGTTTAATTTTTTTATGGTTGGACCGTTAGAGTGATTTGAACATTGTCTTTATACTGTCCCGTCTATCTATCTATCTATCTATCTATCTCACTGTTTTCAACTTTGTTTCTGACATACACAAGGACATATTGGTTTGTTTCAGCACGGTGCCGAGAGAGAAATCATATTAGGCTAATTACACCAGGTCATAAGCTCCTATTGACAGCTTTATGCTTGCTTTTAATTACTGCCCACTTTCACACAACTTAGCCCCTTCACCCCAGCTTCCCGCTACCGCCAAGTAGGCTACGCTGGCCTATCAGAATGCCCGAACCGGGTCCGCAGTCTGACCAACCAATGAAAAGGCTTGAAGGCTGTCTGGAAGTTCGCTGAATTCGTTTGTTGCCATGGCGGCTCGTTTGTTGCCATGGCAGCTAACCGGGTATATTTTTATTTTGTGTCTAATAAGCTAAATCACTGCTGGTGGGAGGAGAAGGGAAGACAGGAGAGGAGAGATGAGTAAAGGGAACGCAATAAAACTCTGCAGATCATGTCAGGACAAAGAGATGAGATCTAGCTCTTAACACGGAACCAAGGGCAAGGTGATCTACGTTGACTTTCACTTTAAACTACTTTTCTCTTCTCAGCCTTTTTGGAGCAAACTTCTTAAACAGCTACCAGATGAAACGCTTGCATAATTGAGACATTAGCTGGGAAGAACATGGCTGTTGCTGGGTAAACATTTTGCTGCCAGCATGAAATTGTTGCTGTGACAGTTTGGGAGGTGAAAGTCAGTTTGATTTCTGAATAACTATTGTGTAATGCTCTCCTTTCACGTACTGTTACAGCTTTCCTCCTTTCCTTCTCTCATTTTAGCCATGTTATGTTCTTATGTCCTTACTTCTTTCCAGTTACTTTACAGAATTGTTGTCAGATTTTTTTCTCATCCTCGACACTATATCTCAAACACCTGTTTGTCTTTACAGTCCCTTAAAGAGTTAAGTATGATTATACTCTAAATTACACATCATTTTTTAACCAAGCATAAGTGGTCATTTCCAATTTGGACTTATTTTATTAACTCGCTACGGCCACAGATGTGTGTGTGTACTGGGAGAGAGACACAGCCATGGACCCCACGCTTGATCTTTTCTCCACAAGGATGACAGCTTGCCCTTTATCTAACCTGCCCTCCATCTATCCTTCTCTTCTCTTCTCCCGTACCAGTTTTTACCTCTGTTTTCATCTAACCGTTCCCCACTGCACTCCGTCCATTTCATTCTCTCCATAACTCTTCCCTTTTGCTGACCCATCTCTCTCTTCTTTCTCCCAGCCCTCCTCCCTTTCTCCACTCACATCCTTTTTCCTCCTTCTCTCTTCTCCTCCCCCGCCCCTCTTCTCTTCCCTCTCATCTCAATCCATCTGGACTGTCACTTAGATCAATCAGTCTGATTGATCACGGCCTAATTGACTATTATTGAGGTTAATTTAACTATTCACACACACACACACACATGTTGAACCCGGAGAGACATCCATCTGGCTCGTGCACTACTTCTGACAGGCTGCGGATGACTTACACATGCAAATCTGCACCCTGCCTGACCCTCTGGTGTGTACACACTCTAATTAGACTAAACACAAGCACGCAAATAAGATTACTTAGTGTGCATGTGTGGACGTCTGGTTTTGTGTTTCCGTGTGCGTCTGCTCGCGGGTTGTGTTGTGTTTTGTGTGTGTGTGTGTGTGTTTGTGAGTTGCTCCTTGATGAAGGTGAAACGTAATTGTCATGCAGATAAGTTAGCGTGGGGTGGGCTTGCATTGTGAAAAGGTTTTGCTCTCATTGCTGTTGAAAGATTTGATGGATGAATCAGTGGATTGACTTACATGACTCTGTTGGTCAGATGCATGTTGGGTAATTAGCTGGGGCTGTTGTCACCAAGAGTTCATAAAATGACCCTGAAATTCTGATGACAAGGGGGGAAAATGTCTTGGAGATATGTAGGCTGCAGCCCTGGCGATGGATCTGCAGACAGAGGCGTTCTGTTGTCGCAGCTGGTTATACTTCAGACGTGATAAATGTATTTATATTTTTATATTCAGCCTCGAGACTGAAATAAGGTTTTGACTGACAGGTGTGGGTGGTCAACTCCGCCGGGCGTGATGCCAGTCCATGGGCCAATGGGAGTACTGGACCGGCCCCGCCTGAAGGCGTAGGCCCGCCCACATTCCTGAACATCCTAGCAACCTCAGCAGTCGTGGACGTCCCTCCACCGGCCCGTCCCAATGGGATTGTCAGCCTCTACAGGGTGTTCTCATTGGACAACAGCACACACGCCACGGTACTTCCCAACACCAAACCAAACACCACACACCACGGCACTGCAAATCATCCTTGACTGATTTGACCTCAACCGTTTCCACACCCCTTCTTCTTCTCTCCCTCTGTGTCCTGTAGCTGTCAGAAGGCACGTCCCGTCAGCAGACACTTTATGGGCTGACTCCCTACACCCAGTACTGGGTAGGAGTGGAGGCCTGCACCTGCTTTCAGGTAATGCTGCTAAGATACCACGAAAATACTCTAAGTATAATAACTAAGTAACTAAAAGTGAAGTGAAGTGATCCCAGTGAAGGATTCATGTCAGTCATTTTGTTGTGCCCGGGCAGTTGCAGTAGACTTCAGGAGACTATATGTTAAATGCCATGTTTAGAATCATCAGTATAGTGACGGTATGTCCGACCTGTGCCTCTGTCTTGTGACTATGTGGCCCAGTGTTGTAGCAAAGGTCCCCTCAGTCAGCTCCTCACCCTGCCAGCGCCTCCTGCTCTCCAGCCCCCTCCCCGCCCCGTCACCCTGACCTCCCGCTCCGCCCAGCTGGAGTGGAGCGAGCCCCTGGCCCCCAACGGCCTCATCGAGAGGTAAGGGGGGGAGACACGCCCAGAGAGATGGCACGCACACACACACACACACACACGCACATCTACAATCAAATATCACTGACTCAGTCTGCCTCTCTTTCCCCCTCTTCCTCTCTCCCTCTCTTTCTCTCCCCCTTTATGTCTCTCTCCCTCTCCCCATTTCCCTCTCTCCCTCTCTTCCTCTCTCCCTCTTTTTCTCTCCCCCTTTATCTCCTTCTCTCCCTCTCTCTCTCGCTCTCCCCCCACTAGTTGTGAGCTGCATGTCAGATGGGCGTGCCCTCAGCCCCCCCAGCCTGTGCCCCTCCCCTGTGTGCATGGACCAATAAAGACCTGCTTCTTTGGCAAGAGGTGGAGCTACAACATGACGGGTAAATCAGTTATGCGGTAGTTGTTAGTTAGCTGTTGTCCAAGCTTAACACTTCGCTGTAACGCACCGCTGTAACCCACCGCTGTAACACACCGCTGTAAAACACCGCTGTAACGCACCGCTGTAACGCACCGCTGTAACGCACCGCTGTAACGCACCGCTGTTACGCACCGCTGTAACACACCACTGTAACACACCACTGTAACACACCACTGTAACACACCGCTGTTACGCGCCGCTGTAACACACCACTGTAACACACCGCTGTAACGCACCGCTGTAACGCACCGCTGTAACGCACCGCTGTAACGCACCCCTGCGACACACCGCTGCAACACACCACTGCAACACACCACTGCAACACACCGCTGCAACACACTGAGGAGTGTGTCTTTAAACAGATAGCCGCTGTCACGGCTGCCAGTGTGTAAGCTTACCTAATGTGTGTGAACACGTCTGCGCAGGTCTCCAGCCATATTCCAGCTATGAGCTGAGGGCCGCCTGCTTCAACAACATGGGCAGCAGCGCCTCCAACTGGACAACTGTCACCACTCTCACTGAGGGTAGGACGCAGCTTAACCCTTGTTTGTTCATGCTAACCTGAGCCCAGCACCATTTACAAACAGTGTCCAAGCCTGTATCTGTGTCCTACTGTTCCCTTCTCTCTCCTCCCCCCAGCCCCAGAGTACGTCTCTCCCCTGTCCGTCAACAGTAACCTGACATGGGTGTGGCTGGACTGGGGGGCCTCCTTTTCCCTCAACGGGCCCCTGAGGGAGTACAGCGTCACGGAGAGCCGACTGAGGATATATGCTGGCTTCCACAGCTACCTGCATGTACCCCGCACTTCACAGAAGAGTGAGTGCGCACGTACACACACACACACAGACGGGCAGTACCAGAGAGAGTTACTTGTGTTCAAGTATCCCAGTGCTGTCACTGTGTAGAGCTGAAGGCCTCCAGTGTTGGCACAGATCTTTAATCCGGCCCTGGTTAAACTGACCACAGCATATCCAACAGCGCCATACTGGCTTCTCACATGCTCTCCTTTTCCCCCGCCTTTCAGCTCTGTCTCTCCAGGTGACGTGCACCACCGAGGCTGGCAGCGCCAGCACGCCCACCATCAGATACAGCCCTGCCTCGGGTCTAGGTGACGCATGCACACTTCATCACCCTCTTCATGTCCAAATGCTTCATCTAAAACAACGTACATTTGTCCTGAGCATCCCAGTAGTCATTATAGCTCCTATTAAGGGCTCTATTTAAACGCCAGCACCTAGGGCGTCTTGCCCAAGCCTACCTAGGCCCTTGTTGGGGACTGAACCCGGATGGGAGACAACTCGATATTCCTACCATGTTTTTTTTGTTTGTTGTTGTTGCTTGTTTTTTTTACCAAAATCAAAGCTTGTGTATTTCTTTAGGTCCACCTGACCCAACCGAAGGTGGTAAGACTGGGGTGAGCATGTCACAAAGCCCTATCTACTCGGAGCTGTGGTTCATCTTGCTGTTAACGCTACTGGGTCTATTGCTGCTAGCTGCTCTGCTGGGACTAGTGTTACACAGGTAATGGAAAACAAAGCATATTCTCTATTGGGCATTGTAGAAGTCCGAGCACATTTTCTTCTAATTATTTATGCTTTTTTTCCCCCCAGAGCCCTGAGAAAGACTCCATCTGCTAGAGAGCGCCCTCCTCTGGTTACACTGCAGAAGACCAGACATGCCGGAGAGTCTTACATGGTAAGACACATTTAAATAAGGGGTATTTATATATGCTATAATACTATATTTTACTAATACATTAAGTTTAATTGAACAATTAAATTGATTATATTTACAATATTCTTTTGACAATACTTTGTTAACAACCTAATTCCCTTTATGACCAGTTGGTCAGTTCACTGTCATAACACTAGAGGGAGATGAAGTACATCTTACAAGCAACCACCCCATAGCAAAGGATGTCCATGTGGCTTATAAATGTCCTATCTTTGAAACTGTTTGGAGAGTTTTGCTTACATTTCAGAAGGTTAAAGGTGTGTTTGAACCCAACCATTTTTATTGCCACAAATCACCTAAAACAATGTCCCCACTCTTCACAGCTATTCACAACAACAACTTGAATGGCTCTATTCTACTCACCCTATATACTCCTTTGTTTGGTTATATTTTCCCTTCAATTTATTCATTCACATTTTTTTATATCTCTCAATATCTTTTCAATCCTCCATTTCTGTCCTCCGTCACACGCCCCCAACTCCCTTCTCCCGGTTTTCACTCCTTCCTCTACACACTATCTCTTCCTTTCTACTTGTCCTTTCCCCTCTCTCTCTCTCTGTCTCTCTCTCTCCCTCTCTCTCTCTCTCTCTCTCTCTCTCTCTCTCTCTCTCTCTCTCTCTCTCTCGCTTTCTCTAAAGGGACTACCTAGCAGAACTATCATAATGTTTTGGTTTGTCTCTCTCTGCTGTTGCTTTTGTCTTTCTGTCCATGGCTCGGACGTGATGGTTTCATGATGGCAACCTTGAGGTTTCTGTTCAAATACATCACTGAGTATCAATATATTCTCTCTTAACCATTCAGTCTTCATCTCCTCTTTTTGTCAAGTGATTTTTAGAGTGATCGAGACTTGCAGGCACATTTTACCATGTTGTGAATTAGATGAGGTAAAGGAAACCGAATGTAGTAGTCTGTAGTGATGGAGGATAGGATAGTGTACAGTATTGAGAAGACAATAACTTAAATTGTGCTTTGTGAGACAAATTAAGTTGTGGGTTTGGCACAGTGATTAGCACTGTTGCCGTACTTGTCCTGCCTGGGGTTTAAGTTGAATGTGGCTGACTGGGGTTTTTCTGTGTGGAGTTTGCATGTTGTTCCCGTGCATGTTAGGTTCATACTCCTGCCATTATTGCTGACCAAGTGCCAGGCATCAGAACAGGAGGGCAAATAACTTACAGTGGAATTTTTTGTTAACCCCCCCCCCCCCCGCTAGCACTATTTTAACCATCGTTCACTGCAGATGATGGACTGGAAGTATTTTCAACCCAAAAGTCCAATGTTCATATAGTATTTTGTTGAGGGTTCTTGCACTCTAAAAATAATAACCTGGCTTTTTGAAAAGAAGGTGAATATGTCAAAATTTGTGTTTTGTAATTTTATATGAATTTCACGATCCTAGATTTTTTTAAGTAAAACTTTAAACCTCAGGCCAAAGTATTATTAATGCTAGCTTGTCCAATAATAGCATGGAGTGGCTCACATATCGTTTTGGCCCATATTGTTGTTAAAACCTGCCAATTTCTGAGCTGTTAGGCGAGACAGAGTATCAAGCTGTACTTTGCTGCAAATGTTTCTGTATATTCATATTCTAAAATGTCATACCCTCTGTTTTATGCTTCTGGGATATTGACAATTTAATAACCCCAGGCTAACACCCACCTTCACTGTTGACTTTAATTTGCATAATGATTTTGCCATATTCATCTATGCATGCCTTGTGAAGTACCAGCCTGGTATTATCTAGTCTCGTTTTCCAGAACATTAAATCCTAGTTACTGTCATTTAAATGAAGCAAGAAATCAGTAAAGTCTAAAGAAAAGTGAATTTACTTGAAATAGAGTTTGAACAGTTTGAAAAGGTGTTGGCTTTGCACAAGGCTTTTTTCCCATCCCCCATTTGGGACATAAAACTAAGTTGGCTATAATCAGGCAGTTCTTAAACCTTCCCACAGACACACTCCTTGATTGTGTTGTAAACTGCATTTTTCCACCCCAGCTCACTA
Organism: Percopsis transmontana; assembly: GCA_025447815.1. NCBI lineage: Eukaryota > Metazoa > Chordata > Actinopteri > Percopsiformes > Percopsidae > Percopsis > Percopsis transmontana. The sequence goes on along the minus strand of JAOEHI010000018.1, from coordinate 5,861,177 downwards.
ATTCTGTTTGCAACACAACCGTGTGCGATAGGGGCATGTGACTGTGGAGGAGTAGAGAGGAGTGTGAGCCACTCAGCACTGAGGATGGGCTTGTGCTCTCCAATCCCCAAAGGTTGCATGTCACGTTCACTACAGGGCACTCTCAAACACCCTCAGAGTGAATTCAATATACTACGTACATGTAGCTTTAGGGCATTGTTACATTCCAGTTTCCTCAGAAATTTCAAAAATAATTGGAGTGATATTTTAGTGGATATATATATAAGTGATATAAGTAGTAAAAATGGACGCCTCCTGTCTCGTCGTCCCTGCATGCCTGTGTGTGGTCTTGCAGGAACATCAATGGCTGTCTTGATTCAGTTTATCACTAAACCCTACACCATAACACAAAGTGACCCTGGCAATGGCGAGGGGTTAACAAGGCACCGAGTGTTCATTTGAGCCAAGGGCTTAGAGGTGAGAGCTCGAAGTAAAAGCTAATGGGATTGAGCCTCAGATTTTCAAACTAAAAGAACACCATTTTTTGTAATGCTGGTTTTAACCACAAGGGTAATTCTGAACACAAATCTAGGAGTGACCTTTAAAATAAGTTGCTATGAAGTCTTGATTAGGTATAGGTGGTGTGAGGGAAATTTAGTATTTTCCATAATGTTCTCATATATTGTTATATTTAGAATGTATTCTTAAGGACATTGTTATATATAGTTACATTTCAAAAGTGTATTTTTATTCTTAAAAATTGGATCAGTCGCCTCGGCTATTCATACCCGGCCACCACTTCAACATGCTGCCAGATTGTTGGTGGTTTGGTAAGATAGAGGTGGTTTGATGAGGTAGAGGTGGTTTGATAAGGTAGAGGTATAGTTTGATAAGTTAGAAGTGGTTTGATACGGTAGAGGTATAGTTTGATAAAGTAGAGGTGTTTTGATAAGGTAGAGGTGTTTCATAAGGTAGAGGTACAGTTTGATAAGATAGAGGTGGTTTGATATGATAGAGGAACAGTTTGATAAGATAGAGGTGGTTTGATATGGCAGAGGTGGTTTGATATGGTAGAGGTGGTTTGATGAGGTAGAGGTATAGTTTGATGAGGAAGTGGTGGTTTGATACGGTAGAGGTACAGTTTGATAAGATAGAGGTACAGCTAATATGGTAGAGGTGGTTTGATAAGGTAGAGGTACAGTTTGATGAGGTAGAGGTGTTTTAATAAGATAGAGATGGTTTAATAAGGTGGGGTGGTTTGATAAGGTACTGTCGAGGTGGTTTTATAAGGAAGTGGTAGTTTGATATGATAGCGGTAGGCTGATAAAATACAGTAGTTTGATAGATAGAGTATATTTGATATATAACTGGCCTTACTCCACCCTGAATAGCTTATGATTATGTATTGTGATTTATTAAATGCAATGTACTATAATATATTATTGAAGATTCAGTCCCTCAGCGATTGCTCTGTCTCCTGAACTGAACATAATATGACAGATGAGGGAGGAAGGCATGTAGGAGAGAAGGAAAAGGACCTGCCAAAAACAACCACTTGAGTGAACTGCATTGTCAGGCTTGTCACTTTAACAATTTCGTCCAAAAGTATTGAATACACCCACTCAAACACTCTCCAACACCTACCTGTACACACACACAGACACACAAAGGTTTTTGTGCTGGTAATTATTCAAAAGGCGTAACAAACTCATCATTTATATATACTCATTATTTTTTTGGCTCTGAATATTGAGATAAAACTTAAAAATAAAAATTAAACGTGTAAAAATCACATGGCCTTCAAAGAGACATTTTGTAGTGATTTATCTTTTAACCTCAACCAATTATAAAATCTTTTCAGGTTAGCTGGGTGTGCTCTGAATCAAATAGCTACCAAAATAAAGGGTGGAAACGTGAAAGCAGTTTTCTCTACCTTATCAGGGGGGCAGAATAATCTAGTGGGCTAGGCATTAAGAGTCCCAGCCAGAAGGTCGTGGGTTCAAGTCCCAGAGTTGGCCTACCTGTAAGCATCGTTGAGCAAGATGCCTAACCACTACCTGCTCCAAGCATGTAATTGTAAGTCACTTTGGATAAAAACATCTGCGAAAGGACCTAATTGTAATTGTCAGAAAACTGGGATGAGGGTAGAAGGGTCAGAAGGCTACAGTTTATTAAGATTTAACTTGAATGGTGCTTGTACAGTGCTATACGGACAGTATGTCATTGTTTGTGTGTATGAATGCATATAAGTTAAAATGGAGAGACCTTTTTAAAGGAAACTAAACCTCTAAATCATTTAATTCTGATGTTATGGTGAGATTTGTGAGTCTTTTACGGTTAATACAAAACCTTTTGCCCACAAATTTCATTTCAAACTTAAACATTTGACCAGCACGTACACAACAACAAATGTGTTTGTGCAGCGAGTGGGATTTCTGCTGAAAGCAAAAAAGCCATTCATCAAAGTTAAGCGCAGTGTCTCTCCACCCACTGTTCAGCTACTAACGTTGTCCATAGGTCTGTCTCTCTTTCTGTATGTAGCACTCTTTTGTTCGCGCAGTCTTTCAGTTGCTTAGCTCAGTTCATTTAAAACTGCAGTGCATTGCAATCTACACATTTCTTTGACCCAACACTCACTCAAATCTTTGATGAATTAATCAATTTTATTGACATTGTATGGGTTGCCTTGATGGGGAAATTCCGCTGCAGGGTCAACACATACGTTACATGCGGACACCCATACTGTACTACACACCCATATGTGCTTGTTGTATATCTCATTATAAGCCATGGGTGTTAATATGGAGTTGCCCCCGCCAGTTGGCTATTATGCCTTCAGGCAGGTTTCCTGGCATTCTGCCAACGCCAGATTAATCCGTTAGACTTCCAGATGGTGAAGCGTGATTCATCACTCCAGAGAATGCGCTTCCACTGCTTCAGAGGCCAAAAGCAGCTCGCTTAACATCACTCCAGTCGACAATTGGCATTGGGCACGGTGATCTTAGGCTTATGTTAGGCTGCTCGTCCAAATAGAGACCATGTTTATGAAGCTCACGGCTAACATTTCTTGTGCTGATGTCGCTTCCAAGGCAGCTTGGAAGTGTTGCAGCCGAGAACAGACAAGACTACGTGTTTGTGTGTGTGTGGCCTATCGCCTTGTGCTAGGCCACAACTGAGGCAGGTCTAACGGAGCAGAAATTTGACTAGAAAGACTCTGAGCTCTTTAGTAGCCATTCTACTGCAAACATCTAACTAGATGGCATGGCTGTATGCTTGATTTTATGCACCTGTGATGGATGTGGCTGAAGTAGCCAACCCCTTAATTAAAAGGGTTGTCTACATACTTATTTACTTACTTTATTTACTTATATTTGTATATATATATTCAAGGTTAGGCTTAACTTGACCTTCATTTTCTTTTTAACAGATTTGGAAAAAAATTATATGCACTATGGTTACTACAGTTCATACTTGCAATTGCCTGTGGTGGAATTGAAAATAATCTCAAGGAACAGAATAGTATTAATTTAATTAATTTAGTATTTTTCTTTTTTCTGAGAATGTCCTTGTGAGTCCACACTATTGAAGGTGAACTAGGTTTTTAAGAAGTATTTTGAGCTCTTAATAATTGTAGCCTGGCAGATTGGTATGGTTGTTGAAGGCCATGAAAACTATGTTCTTTAGACAAGCTTGTCAGCCCTTTGCAATCTATTTGCATTATTTAAGCAGCATAGGGTAACTTTTTATGGTAAATAAGAAAAGGCTCTCTCCCATGATTAGCTTTTTCATGTTCTCTCTCTGAACATGACAAACAGCCGCATTGTTGAGTCGGGTTTGTGACAGAGCAAAGCCAGGCCTTCAGGCGTTTGCACTAAATGCTATAGGTTTTTGGCATTGTGTTGGCAATTTGTTCCGTATGCTACATTTATATGTAGGCCTACCAATAGTATTAGTAGTATAGAAAGCTTAGAAGCTCTACTTTCGATCTACTTTCCTTAAATTAAACATTTGAAAAAAAATGTTGCTCCAAAACTATAAGTTAGGCCTATGTCAAACGACCAACAAGACCATATTTATATACCAAATATAATAATGGTATTCTGGAAATTATAAGGTTTAGTATAATTACATTGAACAATTTAAGTGATATATGTGCACACACACCAATTACAGGTCAAAACATTGCTTTATTTGGCTGAATTATAAAAGCCATAAGTGGTAAATGAAGAGCTTTTTGGGAGCCGAACGATATGAGGAAATATTTAACTTTTGTTACACATACACATATGAAACACGTACGCATTCACGTGAATCACATACATGTATGTGAAATGCTCACATAGAGGCATATTAAAAACTCAGCCACACACACGTGAAACATCCATACGAAATACATTCTCACACACACACACACATAGGCTATGAATCTCTCATTCAGATACAGGTGAAACGGGCTCACACAAACAAATGCTCCTACAGACGCATGTGAAACACATTTGTTTCGCATATTTTGAAGACCTTTAAAAACTTTTTTTTTCATCTGAGCCCTTATGTCCCCACCACTTTTCTACACAAAGTGACGCCCCCAGATCTGCGCCAGTAGGTCGACAGCGGTGGGAGGGGTAAAGCTATCTATAGTCTATATTGTGCTACGGGTAAAGTAGTCCATGCCCCATCCACCCCACCCCCAATTTACAGCACCCCCTCCCAGAAAGTAGATCCGACGCCCGTGGTCTTGGAACGTTCAATTGAAAACCGGTGTGTCAAGCAAATCATTGGCAGGCTATTGGGCCACCTTCAACCAATCAGAACAAGACCCACGTGGGGATGATCTTCTGAACACAGGCACTTAACTGCTGTCTACACCACCTGAACTACCCATCTGAATGCTAATTGGGTGAAGGTTCTGAAACTGGCACACAAACAATTCAGAGTTCCTACACGGATGTGAAGGAAGTCGTACACGAGGAGCATGCAAATGATGGATGGTTTTACCACAATAGTTTCACACTATATCTAGAAGCTAAACCAGTGGTGTTAACAGTTAAGTGACACCTGCACAAGATTTAACCTCATTTCCAGTCACAGCAGGAAGTAGAACAGGCTAGATTAAAGTACAACTTTTTCTGCCAATGTAATGGAGAAAAAAGAAACAGTGGCCTTTTATTTGATGGAGTTATGACTATTACATTCTTTTCCAGCTGTTCTGACAATTCATACATGAAAAATCATTCTCTCTGTTTTGCCCTCTCATCCTAACAAGCGCTTGTACCTTAATAGGGCCTTTTTCATACGTATACTCTCTCTCTTTCTCCACAATCTCCCTCTTTGTCTATTGACATTTGCCTTTTTTCAAAACTCACCGGTCTCTCTCCCACCCTCTCTGTCTCTCTCACACTCTTTTCTCTCTCTGTTGTTCTCTCCTGTTCACTTTTTTGATTGATAAAATGTTAAACCCAAATCTAAGGTGAGAGAGGAATGAGTTCCATCTTATTCATCCATATATTTCTTCTTTTTTTTAAATTCAGGCTTTCAGGCAAACATGTTCTTATTTTCCCATCATCCTCTTTGTCACCTTTTTTCATTCAGTGCGTCTCTCTCGGCCGACCACGCTTGTGTACATATCACGACTGTCTGATGCCCTCCCTCCACCGTCTTTACTTCCCTTGGCTGCCTTCCGTTTCAAACGCAGCCCTTGTCTCCCGGGTAAAGAGGAAGTGTGAATCATTCTAAATTTTGGCTTCTAGCTGTTTTTCTTTCAATGTTTGTGAAAATCTTATTTAATCTGGCGCATCACGCAGATTTTGGCAAATAGCTCTCTTCCTTTGATGTGACAGCAAATAATTTTTGTAGCCTGTCAAAGATTTTGGGTTGCACAGAAAACTAGTGATTGTTTTGTTTGTTGCTGAGCGAGTTACACAATGCCAGTCATTTGATACATTTGATACCGCCATACTGTATGTTGACTCTGTTTAGAATTATACAGTGGATCTGATGGGCTGTGTTACAAAGTCTTTATCAAATGCTACAGTATAACAACACAATTTGCCTGTTTGGTCATTGGTCAGAGTTTGAGGTCTTGAGGATTATTATGGTAGAAATAAATGTGTGTTTCACCATAGCAATTTAGATCGTGAGGTCAATTACTTACAATTACACTACAAACAGAACAAACCTAGTCATGTATGCAGATTCTTTTAATATAATTTTACCAAATCTTATGGCTCTAATTTTAGCTCACATCCACCTCAAGCATTTTCACTTCTATTATGAATACTTTTGGGAACATCACACCTTTGACTGTTGGTTTCCTCATTTACAAAAAGTACAGCGCATAACGTTTCCTTAAGCAGCCAATAATATGGCGTTGTTAAAGATTGAGATGAAATGGCCTCTCTATGAGGAGAAGAGCCTGTATTGTCCTCCTAGAATCACTAGGACACTTCCCCTCAGCACAGTTGTCAAGGATAACTATTTGAGTGGCCCCATTTCCTCTTTTTGAACGGTTCAATTGTGAGTCCAAGAGTCAAATTGTGTGGAGAGTTTGGACTTCTTGGTTTTTGTCCTGACGTACAGTGTGAATTGTGGGACCATCACTATAATTTGACTACAGCGACTGTATTTGTCTGAGACAGCAGGTCTATCTCGGTTTGAAACATTGATCAGTGAAGGTCACCAGTTAATAAGCAAGATGTACTAAGAAACACACATGTCTTTGTTCAATCAAGCCTTGAGTTTTATTTTATTTTATTAAGTTGTAATGACATTTCCAAACTGCCACAAAGGAATACGTGAGGCATTGTACTTTGTCTTTGGTCTAAGTCATATATAGAACCATGGAAAAAATTAAGAGACCACTGCATATTTTTTAAATATAATAATATCATATAAATATAAAAACATATTTTAATATCTATACATATGAATATGAAAATATTCAATATAAATAAAATAAAATATATAATATACTGTAGATTCTTCTCTCTGTGTATCATATAGTTATATAAAAGTGATCTACTGCCACCTACTGAAACAAACAGGACATGCCAATCAAAAGAGGAAAAATTAAAGATGTGTGTGCTAACATTGTGTGATGCGTTATTATTACAGTATATCTGTCCATTGAGTGGCAAAGCAAAGGAGGTTCCCTGCACACTCACAAAAATGGGGACGCCAGGGGGTTGTGTGGATGTATATATTATGTGTGCTGCTTCTAACTGCATTAATCCAAGCACAATGCTAGAACCACTTGAAAATAGTTATTTCTATACTAGAGATTTTATGACAATAGGAAGCCAAACAATATTAAAAGATATTATGCACTTAATATGGAAATACTTTGATTTATGATGCATTTTCTGAATTCCTTACAGCTAAAACACATACAGGAGATATGCATCACCCCTAATGCATATATTTCTACTGTGATTATAGGGTGTGTGGGACTTGATTAAAGGCAAGATGATTAAAGGTTCTGGTGGATACAGAACCCAGTGATCTGAAGTGTGTGTTTGTGCACAGTACACTGACTGGTAGACTAGAGCAGCAGAGTAGTAGAGTAGAGCATTTTCATCATGGTCAGATGAAAGTGCTCTACTCTACCGGTATAACTATATAATATATTAGATATAATATAATATTATCAATTATTAACAAGCCATTTCTGGAGACAATATTGAATATCAACTGTAGAAGTTACTATAGCGGCATACACTGCAAAATCAGGAGGATACCCTTTTTTTATTTATCGAATAATGTATAGTTGCACATTTCTTCCTGCTGGGTGCTTAAGGTGAGTCCACACACACACACACACACACACACACACACACACAGGCAAGATGAATGGCCTTTTCACCCAGACTGTCTCAGAGCTCTCTCTAGAGGAGCTCCTGGACCCTAATTTGAGCAGCTCTGTTTAGCAATGTCGGTTATACAGGAGCACGAATATAAATCACCGGCAGAAGTTCAGTACGGGCTGACCGCCGGCCCCGGCCCGATCCATTTACGGGAGTAGAATGGAAATCAATGGAGCGAAATTGAGCTTTTAGTGCTCTACCACAGCTGAGCCTTAGTAGACCTTGACGTGGGATGATGATTAATAAGAGGGGGACTTCTGCTGAACACGCAGCTGGACACAGAAGGACACATTTGCAGCTGTTCACTGAGATGTTTAAATACAGTATGCTCTCTACATGCTTGAGTGGCTAAGGTATTTACACTACTTTACAACATGTTTTATATCCAATCCAATCCACCTACTGTACCTGTGTAAAGTATAACTTTTAAGTCCACAACACAAGACGCAGTAAATTATACCAGAATAATTGTAAAGTCTTTCTTTATTGAAATATAATCGACCCCTGAGGCTAGATAGAAAGGCCATAGTTTGTTGTTTGTGCCTTGTCTAGCTCTTCCATCTGATACAGCCAGTTAAAACACAGCAGACCTGGCCAAAAACACACATTGGACTCTTTTCTTGGATTTGTTTTTTTAAACAAAGTCCTTAAGATGCTAACAGTTAGATGACCCACAAAATGCCATGAGTAACCTCAATCTAAAACAACAAACTTTTTGTTTTCAAAAAGGTGAATCTCCCCCAATCATTTAATTCATGTTTGTGTTGATATGCAAGTGAAATCATGTGAAAGTTGGGGCAAACTAATTCATTTCTTTTAGACATCATTCATTTCAATTAATTATTTCGATTTAGTAATGAAGTAAAATGTGGTACTCACAGTAGAAACACATGGGATGTATAAGGTTACTCAATCAGTTAGACAGAAGGTGAGCCTTAATGGTAAAATGGGCTCATAAACTGCAACAAGGATGATCTGGACATACGGTGACATAATCATAATGTTCATGATCATAATAGCTCATAATGGCTGTTATCCTCCTTCAGATATGATCTTTGATTTCACTCAGGTGTGCTCACAGATTAACATTCTACTTTTTTAGAAAAGGTATTCATGCGCCTGGAACTTTAAAAGAATAATGTCTTTTAAAATATTCAGAACTAAAATTTGTTAATTATATTACTTTGCAATCAGGACACAGACTAAAAGCATTTGTCATAGAGACCCAAAGGAAATAGTTCCACAACTCATTTGGAGACCAAGCTAAAGTTTAAGGACTAATACAAAGAAAGAAAATAAAAATACCAAGTTTGAGTTTTTGTCCAGGTCTGGGAAACACTGAGGTAACATGGACAGTAATAAATTATTCAGTTGTTTAAAAAACACTGCAAGAATCATATCAAGAATACAAAACGTATCAAACATACATAGAACATTTTCTTCAAATACATTTTAGTCTTCCCCTGCTTCTCCCAGGCCCAGAGTCTGTTGCTTCATAGCCAAGCAAGTACTACTCTAAGTTCATCGCCCTCAGGAACAATCTTGACCCTTTTACCTCTTAGAATAATACTGCATGTTTTTCTATTTTTAAATCTATTCTTTGTGTTGCATGCTAAGGTGGATTTGCTTTTCAATTCAACAACTTAATTTTTAACTCAGCCTTCTCATAGAATTAAAAATACGTATTTCAAACAATGAATTACAGGTTAAAACATTTTGAAACCATTAAATTCAGACTGTTATGCTCATCCCCAAGGCAACAGACACATAGTTTACTCTGTATGTGTGTTGTTATATGTGATTTTACATTCAATTTATTTCCACCATGCCTTCCCTTTCATGTATAGATTTGAAAGGAAAGAACCATGCCAATATTAAAGTCAGAAACTATTAAAAGTGCAAAAAGTTACTTCCTTCAAGACATCAAGACAATAAAGCCCCCACCCCCCCCCAAAAAAAAAAAAAAATTTATTAGTGCGATAACAGTACAAGCCATTTCATAGGTTATTAAAATTGTACACTCTCACCCACTATGTATAACTACATACATATTCAATGTTTCTTGCTTATAGTGTGTGGTACCCTTAAATGGCAATTAGTCCTATTAAGGGCCAAGTTAACACGGCCTTGGGTTAATGATATTATTACATAGCCATATCGTAACATTGGCTAACTTTGAATTTAGTCCGAGAAAGACTTTTCTTAGCAGGGTAATCCCTGACTCAACATAGACAACACTGAAGTCCTGGAGCATTGCACTGGGTTTACAGGTACACTGTAAAAGTGGGCTAGACTAGCCTGGCACAAATTTGATGAGAGTAAAGAGGACTTCAGACAAATAATCTACAATATGAAAAACACTGTCTTTAGGACAATGGTCGTCCCACAACATAATGCTTAATTTCTCACCTATATATATATATATATATATATATATATATATATATATATATATATCAGATCAGATATTTTGCTATGAACAGGAAGATTTATCAAACGGGTTTGCATTATGTAGTGTATGGACAATATTCTTGTTTGATCAAACACCTGTTTAACCAGGAGTGATGAGGGAAAGTTTGTACTGCCACTACCCTTCACTGTAAAATTACCCATCCAACTTATAGAAAGCAGCTTTTCGTATTCTGTAGCCCTGTAATGAACTGGCATCACATCATTTGACTAGAGGCCAGTATATATATCTGGCTCTTTCCTATAATTTCAGATATGAAATGTGCAGTCCTCATTTTAACAGGTAGTCTGTATTCAATAACTTCTCTTAATGTTGTTGGCTACATAATAATGCATTGTGGAGGTTCTATCTATCCTCCCTGTGAGTCAAATCATAAATTGTGTGTAGACAGAAAAAAAACACAATTAATATAAATGATAAAAGGATAAATTATCCTCAGATTATCTTTACCGTTTCACCACATTGGATGAATAAGGTGTATTTGTATTACATTTGGTGAAAGGTCTGTGTAAACATGGCCGCTAAGACATTTGACAAATGCCTTCTTTAGTACATAGGAGATCCACGAGAGAAAAAACGCCATCTCGATCCGTTTTACAATCAATGACCACCATAACCATTAACCAATAAAATCAGTGATGTAACAACCAGCTGCTGTGGCGAGGGCTTTCACCCACGTCAACGCATTTTAAACACACTTTCATTATGCTTGCCCCGGACTGCCCCGGCGCGTTTTCGGATTTCACTTTTACAAACCATGACGCATCACATGATCACAATGTACACTTCACGGACAGGTCACCCTTCGACAAAAAAAAAGAAAAAAAAACACAGAACATTCAACATCACAGGTGCGTTCAAAATGACACCGCCACTTCCCCTTCGGCTCTTCCCCTACATATGCAAAGAATGCTCACTCCTTAGCACAGCTTCACATAGGTATTTCACATTGGTGTCTTCCTTTACACCTTTATTGTAATGGCGGGGGGAGATAGAACAAGAGTTACAACAGCAGGGCGGAGGGTAGTGAGTTTGCATCGTAAACCCATTCCGGACAAAGTGTTGCATATCTTCAACATCTTGTTTCTTCTTTCGCACAAAAGTTTAATCTCACGGCCATCTCGACGGCAAGCCCTACTGCCCTCTCAAGACAGTACTGGATAGAGAAACAGTTTGGCTTCGATGGGTCGGGGAGAGGCGGGAATGAATCAAAACACAAAACCATAGAAGGGAACTAGGCATCACAACAGGAAAAAGGGACACTGTCCAGGTCAGTCAGGTGTTCTGAATTGAGTTCTCCGTCCTTCCTTTCCTTCATGTGTCCCTTTTGTGCTCCAGTAGGTGCCGACTGCTGGGTTGCGGTGTTCCCTGACATCCGAAGGTTTGCGTGTGTTATATGTGTTTGGGTGTGTGTGTGTGTTATGTGTGTGTGTGTGTGTTTGTGTTGCAGAATAGAAGAAACAATAAGGCAGGTCACAATATGACACAGTGGAACCTGTGAGAGCCCGTGGAGCGTTCCCCTCTCCATTTCATCTTTTTCTTCTTCTTTTGGCTTCGCTCTGGTATCTGTTGTCTGCAAGTGAGCAGGACACAAGATAAATGTAAAGAAAGATAAATGTAAAGAAAGGGAGTGGGGAATACATACATTAAAAACATAACCACCGAAAAATTAAACAGCCGCAGTGGCATGCACCGCAATCTCAAACTTGACAACAAGAGGGCAATGTTGGTGTTCTAATTTTCTAAAAGATTTTGAAACATCTGTTAAAGATTCAGTATGGGTACTATGAAAAATCTCACTAATCTGGAATAGACCTTTAGCCAAAGAACACGGAAGGAAGTATAGCAGGACTCAACTGCCACAAATGTATGTGACTACTAAATCCTATGTCAAATCCGTCATCCTCCCTGCCTTACCAAAGGCAACTTTCATAACCCTGCTAAAACGTTGCTTTTAGCAGGGTCATTTGTTGTTGTCATTGTTTCTGCGGTTGCTATGATACCACTATTAATAGTAAAGCCACAATTTTAAAACTGTTCCTTAAAGTGATTATTATTTACTCATTTTTAGATTTCACACAAATGTCAAAAGGCCATTTGACTTCCAAAAAACTTGAAGCAGAGCAGGAAGGACAGATGCTGTTACCTTATAACTCTGACCAGCTCATGAAAGGCTTTGTCCACATTCATGGGAGGGTCCTTGGCACTGGTTTCAATATAGGTTATCTGGTGAAATACAAATATCTAATGTTTAAGATGCAGATGTTGCAGAATAGTCACATGGGAACACTGGTAACATGTTAAAAACAACATGTTACAATGACGATATTCACATAGCAACCATACTGAGGCCCAAATGCTAACGGGGGGTGCTTAGTTCGGATTAATAATTTTTTCCATAATTTATGTCAGACAGCATTATGAGTAGTTTTACTTTATTAAATCAGCAATGAGTACACACAACTTAGGCACAGCTTTTGGTAATAAAATGAAAGGGATTATTGTATAGCCAAAGAAAGTCCCCGGTGTTTGCGGTCTGGTACAGTGTGTGGTTGTGTGGGCTGTCGTTTGTTCCCTGTGTCCTGCCGGTCCCTCTGGACCAAGCTCACACCACACCGCAAACAAAATGCTCGCTCAGCAAGCTTGAGGCTTTTCTCGTTTGCCGTCTCGCCCTCTCCTCCCTCTCACGCTGACTCTCTTGATCTTTCTGTGCCCTCTGTCTGCCCACACTCACACACTCCTCCCACCAGTGGCATAGACAGAACACACACACTCAACAAATTTACTGACACATACACACACAACAAAAAGAACCAAGCACGCCGATGCTCAAATACACGCTCTACAAGCAGAAGTTGGTATACACAGACACACCCGTACATTCATAAGTGATAGAGTGATACAGTAGATGAACTCAAATCACACGCAGACACACTACCTACGTTGTGTTTGGCAGCCATTTCCTGGCCTTGCTCACTGGTGATTTTCCTTAGATGAACTAAGTCCACTTTGTTGGCCACCAACACCATCGGGAAGGCCTCCCTGAGACAAAGAGGACACATTATAGACAAGACACACAGGTCCCAAGGTTTTCTCTAATCAGCAGCCCGATTGTTCATGATTGGGTTCAATGGCACATTAATCTTGTTCTGCGATCTGACCAACTTCTTGCAAGAAAAAAAAAAAAAGAAAAAAAAAGAATACGTTTTATTCCATTCCATCGACAGACATATGGAAAGAAGGTTAAAGCAAAGTTTCCCTACTAAATAATAATAATAAAAAGTATGTGCACTAAAGTTCGTAGCCTACCTGCTCTCTGAACTTTCTGTGAAAGTTCTCTACAGGGATCTATTCATTATACTTGTAACTTCTTATATCTTATATTAACAAAGCATAGCTGGTAAAAAAAGCTGCAAATGTATTACAAAGACTTGCTGGTCAGCCTACATTGGACATCTTGGCTGCGCTAGCATCATTTCAGCCTTTAGCTGCTACCTGTCTTTGACCCGGAGTATGAGCTGATGGAACCGGTCGACGTGTTCGAAGCTGGCCTTGTCTGTCACAGAGAAGACTATGAGGAAACCGTCTCCTGTACGCATGTACTGTTCCCTCATGGCGCTGAACTCCTCCTGGCCCGCTGTGTCCAGCACTGAGGAGAGGGATAATCACACACACACACACACACACACACACACACACACACACAAACACACAACTATACTTGTGAGGAGATTGGCTACATTCGTTATCCATGTCCTTAAAATAGTTTTCCACCCCAATTCATAATTATCCAGACAATATAATATTATGTGACATTAAAATAATGTCTTGTGTTTAAATAACTCATACTAATGTCGTAAAAATGGATGGGTGACGTTACACACCTATCAAAGGATGTAATAGGGGTTATATACACACAGTATAATATGGGTATATACACAGACACCTCTGTACTTACCATCTAATATGGCCCACTGTCCATCTATCTCGGTGTGTTTAAGATAAGAGTCTTCAATGGTGGGGTCGTAGTCGGGTACAAAGATCTTCTGGAAGAACTGGATGGTGAGGGCACTTTTTCCAACCCCACCATCCCCCACCACCACTAGTTTGTATGTCGGCAGGTTGTCGCTAGGCACCGCGCTGGTCGCCATGGCTACCGCAGCGACAGTGGTCAAAGGTGGGAAGCAGGTTGGTGTTGGTGGCTAGTGAGACACACCTGGTTGAAGGAAAAAACAGGAAGAGGGCGATACAATACACAGTTAAAAAGAGGGGGGGGGGGGAGAGCAGGGAGGGGAGTGATTGACAGGGTGCTGCAGCTGATTATTCATCACCGTGGAGACCAAGGGACAGGGAGAGAGAGAGAGAGAGAAAAAAAATATTTTAAGAAAAGAAAGAAACGGTCACTACAAAGCTAGGTCATGGACCTCTGACAACAATGAAACATAAATCTGTGAGGTTTTCAGTTGACTAGTTCAAATTACTATCTGGAGACCTTCCTGATTTTTCAGTTTGTCACTTTGCAAGTCGGAGTAAAAACTACTGTGAGCCCGCGAGATAATGATGCCTCACAAGGCTACACAAGTAAAACTCAGCTAAATTAAATAAAAAAGGATGAGCAGCCGCTTAAAAATAACCATTGGTAATGAATGGAACCTAAAAATGTAAGATAAGATAGCTAAGCAGCTAGCTACAGTTAAGTAATGTTCAGTTTAGCCACATAATCAGCAATCAAGCATTTCATGACTACCTTTTTATAGGAATCACACATGTGGGTGGAAAATATCAGAGTGCCATTTTAATGCCGTGAATGCAACACAGTGGTAAACTCGCAGCAGATAGTCCAATAGGTGACCAAGGCACCTTCATTAGAACTGGAACTGGTCCATAGGCACTGCACTGTGTGGCTACCCACTGCTACTAGTATAGGTCAAGGGGAGGACAAATTTTTCCTCGAGCGTATTGAAGTGTAACAGCACAAGGCTACTGAATCAAACTCAACTCGCATATGGAGCATAGCTTAAATAATCAGCCTGGTTAAACCCGTCCTATTGTAAGCTTCACCAATACGATTTGCTTTGCTTTACGTACTGTATCAGTCTGGGAACTCTCAATTGATAACTGCCAGCCAATCAGCATCCAGGTGGGTAGTTCAATTGCTGTCAACAGCATCTAAGTGCCTCATAACTACCTACTAATGATTATATTGCCACCTGTACCATCTGGCTGACAAACGGTTTTCAATGAAGAGTTTCCAGACTGATTTGTAAATCGAAGCAAATCGCGGAGGCAAAGACGGTTTCAACCAGGCTACTAAATAATGCCCGTCCCGCTGTACTTCTCAGTGCTTTCACAAAGGGGAAATTAATGCATGAATGTGAGAGAAACAGACAGAAATAAATGTGTACGAATGCGACCATTGTAATGGGTAAACTGCAGACAGCTCTACCAAGGCCTGCAGTGGAAATGACAAGAATGAGTAAGCCCTAGCGAGCACTTTTGGCTCAGTGGTGGGATCCTGACTAACTGTTCCTGCCTGTCTGCTCTTTCTAGCCCGACATAACCACAGAAAATGTGTCGAAATAGGATGGGTCAGACATATGGATTACTTAAGCTTGCAATTATGGCTTTTTAAAAAACAAAAATATATCCATTGCAAGAGTATGCAAGGTCAGAAGCAGAGCATTGCTGTTTGTTTGTTTAATTACACTTATACTTTAGGAAAACTTAACTCACACTGGAGTTTTTCTTCTTTCTTTCATTTGCATCAGTACATTTATGAAAGCACAGAGAAATACAATGTATCATCCAATCACTTAGGACCATGACTAAGGGGCTTTGTACACTCACCTAAAGGATTATTAGGAACACCTGTTCAATTTCTCATTAATGCAATTATCTAATCAACCATTTACATGGCAGTTGCTTCAATGAATTTAGGGGTGTGGTCCTGGTCAAGACAATCTCCTGAACTCCAAACTGAATGTCAGAATGGGAAAGAAAGGTGATTT
>JAOEHI010000018.1:5828520-5844761 GCA_025447815.1 Percopsis transmontana | reverse complement strand
GTCCTTCAGTTTTATTTCATTGTCAGCAATCACCATGTTGACAATAGCAAGTTCCTGTTCTTCATTTAGGAGCTTTCCTCTGCCCCCTGAGGGAGGTAGACGTTGAATCCTTAGACAATGTTACATGTTAGGACCGGAGGCATACTGTGACTGTAATACATGGTAAAATTATTTAACCTTTGCAGTAGGAGGAGCCCTTAGACAATATCCTACCTGTTGGTTTCTTGAAAAGTCCGGACAATGGATGCCACTTGTCCCGGCTGAGATTTGGCTGTACTCGTTCACCAGCCTCTCTGTATGATAGCCCATGGTTTATGACATGGTCTATGATAGTAGCTCTTATTTCATCAGTTACCCTAGCTCTGGCTCTTCCTTGAGCACCACTGCGCATTCTGACTCCTCTACCTTGTCCTCGTCCAGGCATTCCTCTCCCTTGCCCTTGTCCCACTCCTCTCCCTTGTCCTAGAACTCGTCTTCGTCGTGCAGGCATTTTACTTACTTTGTTTGTGTTGCTCTATATTGTTCCTTTTCCACACAAGATCAGCCAAAATAGGTCCTCTTTTATGTACTACCATATGGTCATGCGATTGAAAGATGGGAATCAGCTGTGATTGATCTATTTGCATAACTTCAATCAGCTGTTTCTCTCATTTAACAATGGAATAAAATGCAGGGGATATATTTGTTTCAATTTAAAATATGAACAGCTGTTCACTTTGACTTTAGCCTATAAGTTAGGTTTAGAACATGATGTTATCTGTTCTGACATACAGTGTGAAAGCATTTCACACTGTATTTGTCAGAACAAATTTGTCAGTAAAAATCCATTGTTTTAGTCTTGGTTGAGCTTGTGTGTAAAAGAAGTTCAAGCATTTTAAATTTGTGTTAACTGTATGCATTTTGTGTCAAAGTGACAAGAAATGTGTTAAATGTATAGCCTACACAGATGGATGTTGTGCTAACTGTGTTAAGAGTTTTGGAAAGTTGTTAAAAGTATTGAAAAGATTGTCATAGCAATTGTAAAAAAAACTGTAATTGGACCAGTGTTTCTCAAATGGGGGTACTAGTATACTCCTAGTACCTTGAGGTACTACTGGGGCATACTTGACAATTTTGTAAGAATAATCATAGACATCTCTCTAGGCCTTTATTTAGACAACTCCTGGCAGACCGTAGAAAATCCTACAGTCTGTATCTGAAAAGAGAATAAGGTGACTGTTGTATAAGGTATTTTATTGTTTATTGTGTTTGGTAAATTATTCAATTTAAATATTAGAAAATAAAGTAAAATACCAATATTATTTGTGGTTTTTTTTTACAGTTTCAGTGTGATTCAACTGGTTATAAAGATTTTATTGTGGATTTGAAGTCCTAACCTGCTGTCATTATCTTCTATCTTCAGCAGGGAAGGTTACAGGGTGACTTTAACTGTGGCAAACACTTGTGGGGCACAACCACCAATTCTAGTGTATAAATAGATTAACCTCACTGATTTTTGTATAGATGAGCATTGTTTTACACTTACAGTAGAGGGCGCTGCTTCCCTAGTCTAGCCAATTCTACAAATAAACACTTGACTCAATAGATCTTCAATTAATAAAACTAAATAAAAGGTTATGCATTTACAATTGTTTCTTAATGTGTTGGATATGGTATCAAGCCAAGAGGTAATCCCCACAATATAGGCTAGCAAGTCAAATATGCGGCCTATTACATTTACACACAATGTGTTGTATAGCCTACTGTCCTACATAGGGCTAAGACTAGCAGTGCTGCAGCTGGACTGATATAAATAGATTGTTACATTTGCAGTAAATTGTTGCAAATGGTACTTTTCAAATGCTCCAGGAATGTAATGGCAGGATAAGCAGACCAGACTGTAGATCCCAGCAGTTGTGCCCCCATGCTGGAGGGGACTTTGGAGCAGACCAGGTGGTGCCTATGGAGCTCCCTGAGTTTCCATTTCTAACTGCATGTGATGTGGTGTCACAGCTCTCTCCTCGCCTTACTGTTTGTCCACTCTGTACTATTTGAGGAACTACCAGAACACATTCTGACCATTTTTGGCAACAGAGAACAACACTCTGAAACAAAGCAATTTATTGATACTTATTTGTATGTGTTGCAGGTTTCTTCAACATTTGGGCAAGATTGTAGATATACACTCCATTGAGACAGGGAGGATCCTGGCTCAGTGTTATCAATCAGACGGATTCATAAGTCTGAACTAAATAACTAACTAATATATACTAACTAAATAATCTCTGGCTAAGAGCAAAGCAAAATTCACAACAGGAATCAACCCCAAACCAGAACTGGGAGTAAACAGGCAAAGTCCTCCTTGCCACCATTAAACTAAAACACAAAAACTATAGTTAAAATATAATCTCTCAAGTCAAGGTCACAGAGAACATTAGTGCTCATTTAAGTAGGGTTATTTTAGCAGAAGAAATTGAAAAAAAAAATACTGTAGGCGATGTGCTGAGACATTGTGTTGACACTCACAATACATAGACCTACCACAAACGGCTCTATCCTATTTTAACTGTAACTATGACAGAAAACATTAATGCCTGAAACTAGATTTGCTGGCTGCCCTCAGTTTTAAAAGGTCTACCTGGGCCACCATAGGCACATATTTTGACCAGACTGCAACTAAATGAGAAACCGCAAAAGAAAGGATTCCACAGATTGAATTTGGCATGCTGCTCTTCTCCAATATCTAGAATACACTAATCTAATGCATTTGGAGCCAGGTACTCTTTACTCTTACTAAACAGTTTCCAGGAAAGTTTAACTATCTTTCACAGAGCAGCATGAGAAATATCCATTAATCGTACACGTCGCTCTCACTTTGCATTAGTAGGCTATAAAGGATGACATAAAGTGAAAACCATAACATCCTTTCACCGCTCTCTCCATTATGCGTTGAAATAAAAGGAAATTAGAGCGATGTAGAAAACCCACTCTCCGTTTGGAAAGAAAGCCACCATGAAAAGTCGCTGTCTCCTTCCAGCTGGCATGCTGCGTGTGTTCTGACAAGTTAAAGCCTTCTTCTTTCACCTGCTCAACACACCCCTTCTCCTCCCTCGCTCTCCTCCTTCTCCTCTACCTCCTACCCCTCCCCCACTCATCCCTCTCTGACCCCCTGCAATCCCCCCTCCCCTCCCCTCCCCTCCCCCAGACAACTGTCAAACCATTTACAATTTAGGCATTTCACAGGCCCGCTTATCCGGAAGGGGCTCACAACCTCACAACAAGTGCATAAAAGTAGCTTGGGATTGCTGTGCACCCAACCCCCCACCCTCACCCCCTCATAGACCCACTCCCTACTTCACTACGCACCCCTCCCCCTTTTTCTGATTTTCTCCTTTCATGTCTTCGGAGGTTCTCCTCTTCCTCTTCCTGCTCCTGCTCCTGTGTGCTCAGATGACCAAGACACTCTATTTTAATTGAGACAGATTTTCCTGGTTGTATCTTTACCGTGCTGTTTTAGTGTCCCGTGGTTTCTGGTGCTTTTCAGCCAAGAGAAAAAGCCTATTGTTGTGATAGACAGACAACTTTTACCATTAGATATGTAGGCTATGTGTAAATATGTCTATGGTTTTTAGTTTTGATATTTTATTGTTAAACCCACCTGATTTGTGTAACCAAAATGTCCCATTATGCGCAGACAGAATGCAGATGTCAGAATGAAGATATATTTGTTAAAAGGGTTGATCTGCCTTGTGGGTTTCATTAATTGATGCCATATTTTTGTGTTTACGTGATATTGATCAGTTTTCTGTTTGAATCTGGGTGTGGTTTTCTAACCTCAGTAACATCATTATACGTACATTCCTTTTCTACCTCTCCACTTTTCTCTCTTTATCCACGTCTTTCTCTTCCTCTGCCTTGCAGTCTGTGCCATTTCCTTGGTGTTTATTATAGGATCCTTGGCACCTCCCACACCCTCCCACTCCCTGTGGCCCCTCCAAACCCCAACTTAGACCCCAACACACACTATGTTTCTTTCTCCTCTGTATCCCCCTGCACACTCACACACATTCTAGGAGTGGACCGCTGTTCGAGTTATAATTAATCCTTCTGCTCCAGTGACTGAGCAGCATTGCTGCTACAGATAAGGTTTCAGCTGTGGGCTCAGGCTCTCTGTTTCATGTTTTTCCACACTTTTATTATTAAAAGGAAAAATAAAACAAGTGATATTAATGGACAAAGGATGCATTGGAATGTGTAAATGAAGTATAAGTTGCAAAATGTTGCAGTTAAATTAGGATAATGCACTTTGCCATTAATTAATACTGAATACATGGCCACAGGTGCAAATAGATACATATAATGTGTTGTAACCCACGTGCATGCACTATGCAGTAATAAAATCATGAGGAGCCTTTGCACTCTATTTGCAGAAACAAAACGAAGTTTCTTGACTCCTCCTCCTCGTCCTTAACACCTTTCTTGGCTGGAGTGAGGTGTTGTCAATTAAAACTGTTAATTCAACCAATAAAGTGTGTTTATTGTCGAGTGTAACTTATATATTTACTTACTTACATTCTCTCTTTGGAAGCTGTCAAGCATACACGATATATGATTTTAAACTGACGTCCTAAATTGATTTAACTGAGAGTGAATTGTAAACTTAATTGGTGATGTCTCTCTGCTAATTCATGGTAGCATGTCAATCACTTGATCATCCCATGTGGCCTAAATCTGTTCAGATGAGGGCAGCATTTTAAGGGTGGATGTGGCCTAGTAGCACTAAATCTATAACCCTGCTTGGTAGCAAATGTCGTCTCCCGTAAAATACCTCATGCCAACGCGGTCCTTATACGGCCCTCGAGGTGGGACCACAAGGGGCGTTGAGGTCCGCGTGGGGAGGTCAAAGCGACAGTTCCATATATGGCGCGCGCTCGTCTCTCTTGGAAAACCTCGTCGGGAGCGCGCAGCGTCACTCACCTCCGCCTCTCCTGGCCCATCTGATGGAATCCCCATAGGCGCGACTCCCTTCTTCCGCCGTCAACCCCTCCTCCCCGTCATCTTCAGCCTGTCAACAGCCAAATATGGCAGAGGGTCGGGATGGGGGCTTGTTCAT
The DNA here is from genome assembly GCA_025447815.1 of Percopsis transmontana. Lineage (NCBI taxonomy): Eukaryota > Metazoa > Chordata > Actinopteri > Percopsiformes > Percopsidae > Percopsis > Percopsis transmontana. The sequence continues at coordinate 5,839,669 of JAOEHI010000018.1, read as the reverse complement.
GGGGTTGTGAATGGTAGAAGTAGAGTATATAAGGTGGGCTTGTAGCTGTAGGATTGTAGCTGGTTCAGCAACAGCATTGGTTGGGTTATCCTCTCTCCGAGCCGCAGACTCACTCCCAAGGTAAGACACAGGACCAGCTACCCCTGGAGACATACACTGGAGACCAGGCTAGGCCTTAGGGTACATTATGGATACAAGACAACACTAGAGACTCTACTAGAGTTTAACTTAGGCCAGACCTGTAAACTGGAGACTCTATTAGAGTTTAACTTAGGCCAGACCTGTAAACTGGAGACTCTATTAGAGTTTAACTTAGGCTAGACCTGTAAACTCTAATTCCTGCTATAGCCTACAACAGGCATTGGGATATATTTTAGTTGTGATTAGATAAGAGAAAAACATGCTTCTTGTTGAGGAAAGCCGGATAGATAAGATGAATATTTGTAGATAAATAGAGACGAATAAGTATAGGCTATAGAAAAGAATGGACAATGTTGCAGCTCGAAAACTACAATTAGCCTGTGGATTGTAGAAACTTCAGATAGCTGCTGATGCATCATGATGGTGCGCCTTCTGCGCAGCATCTGAACGGGAAATATTACCTCCATAGCCTAGAGGATTTATTGGTAGTGATAAAAAGGCTGTTTTTGTTTTAAAATAGAATATTATTTACATGGTTAAATGTATGTATTTTGTTTGAGTGCATAGTTGAACGATTTCAAAAGACAGATTGCGCTTCCCGTTTTATAAAATTAAAATCCAGATCGAATTAACGTTCGATCTGGATTTACATAATTTACATCGAATGGAAAAAGTTTATTCAAAACATTATTTAGGCCCATGTTAACCAGTTTTGTCTTATTTTATCTACCGCTGCCATGCATAATGATATTCATCAGTGTGCCATCCTAACGCCATCCTATTCAAGAACAGTTATAGGCCTATTATCAAGATAATTTTTATGCTCTTGAGGTGCTGAAGGAACAGTGCGAGTTAGGACAGAGAGAAAGGGAAACAGGACGAAAGAAAATCATTTATTCAGAGATTTACTTCTGCCAGATAATGTTTCACTGTGTTTTAATGTGATTTTTTCCCTACAATTTCTTCTCCTCTGTAGAAGCCAACATGTGTGACGACGAAGAGACTACCGCTCTTGTGTGCGACAACGGCTCCGGCCTGGTGAAGGCTGGCTTTGCCGGAGACGATGCCCCCAGGGCCGTCTTTCCCTCCATCGTTGGCCGCCCCCGTCACCAGGTAAGCAAACCATAACGTTTTAACTTTCAGGAATTAACAATGTATAGCTTGAAAAAATAATACATAGCCTAATGGACCATTAATGGCTTTGAGGTACAATAGCACTATGGCCCCTATTCCACGAAATGATGCCGGTGACAAATATTTATAGAAACATAATCCGGTGACAAATATTTATAGAAACATAATTCTACAAATATGTATTTAGGATGGAGGTATAGGGGAACAGTATGCGTGCTTTAATAGGCTGGCAACCTTTTAAAATCACACAGATTGCGATATAGATAAAGAAAAACATAGCCTATTTTTTATTCAATTGGCTGACCTGGAGAAAAGAACGAACATTTTAATGGACCACATAAACTTTTTACGCGCTGTGATTTTGGTTCCAAATATGTGTTCCAAATTAATCTGTGTCTCTCTTTAGTGTCGATGATAGCCTATATTTTTCGACAGTGTGTGCTGTATCCCGGCCACGTTGATACTGTATTTGGTACATTACACAACCGCCACGCCTCTGTTTTTGCCCCTGTAGATCAGTAAAGACTTTAATCTGGCGAGAAGGTCACATATCTGCGCTATGGAGTGTTTGACGATCCGGACTAATCTTTTTCTCTCCCTCTCCTCCCTCCTCCTTCCAGGGTGTCATGGTCGGTATGGGTCAGAAGGACTCCTACGTCGGCGACGAGGCCCAGAGCAAGAGGGGTATCCTGACTCTGAAGTACCCCATTGAGCACGGCATCATCACCAACTGGGACGACATGGAGAAGATCTGGCACCACACCTTCTACAATGAGCTGCGTGTAGCCCCCGAGGAGCACCCCACCCTGCTCACTGAGGCCCCCCTGAACCCCAAAGCTAACCGTGAGAAGATGACCCAGATCATGTTTGAGACCTTCAACGTCCCCGCCATGTATGTGGCTATCCAGGCTGTGCTGTCCCTGTACGCTTCCGGCCGTACCACCGGTAAGATCAGCAGCAAACAACCGATAAAGGGGGGGCTAGGGGGCTAAAACCCCAACACAAAAACCTCAAAGAGGTAGCACATAAACTATGCGGCACTGTAAACGATAGCAATCACACATAACATTAACTTGATAATTGGCGCTATTTTCCCAGATAGTGCCTATAGACAATTTACGAGTAGGCCTAACTTTTATGCACATACAGAAACCTTTTATAGACGCGTTTGTTTACTTCTCTTAACTATTCCTACTACTATTTGTATCAAACCATGTTTATTTCCATGTAGGCCTATTGCTTCCGGAAATACGTTTACGCATGATCTTTACTCACTCGAAGGAACGCGCACACACAACTTTTAGGCACGCACAAGACAGTGAACTCGAGCCTTTGCCCTCTTTGTTGAACTGGCCTTGCGTCTCTACAGGTATTGTGCTGGATGCTGGTGATGGTGTGACCCACAACGTCCCAGTATATGAGGGTTACGCCCTGCCCCACGCCATCATGCGTCTGGACCTGGCTGGTCGCGATCTTACCGACTACCTGATGAAGATCCTGACCGAGCGTGGCTACTCCTTCGTTACCACCGGTGAATACCCCTTTCTCTACACAAATTAAAGAAAAAGAATGAAATAAATATATTCCAGTCCTGTCAGTATTTAGTTAGCGGTTGTATTATTGGACAAAACCTACTTGGCGACACGGTGTTTCTACGACTCTCCGTGACAGTCCGAATAATAACACAATAACTTGTCCCTATACAGCCGAGCGTGAGATCGTGCGTGACATCAAGGAGAAGCTGTGCTATGTGGCTCTGGACTTCGAGAATGAGATGGCCACCGCTGCCTCCTCCTCCTCTCTGGAGAAGAGCTACGAGCTGCCCGACGGTCAGGTCATCACCATTGGTAACGAGAGGTTCCGTTGTCCCGAGACCCTCTTCCAGCCTTCCTTCATTGGTACGAGAGTTTTCAACACTTTCTGCGATTTAATACAATTATGACTGAAGGCCTTTATCATTCAAACGCGCCTTTTTCTCTTAACACTTTTCCGCTCACCTATCAAGGTATGGAGTCTGCTGGTATTCACGAGACTGCCTACAACAGCATCATGAAGTGTGACATTGATATCCGTAAGGATCTGTACGCCAACAATGTGCTCTCTGGTGGTACCACCATGTACCCTGGTATTGCTGACCGTATGCAGAAGGAGATCACTGCCCTGGCCCCCAGCACCATGAAGATCAAGGTAAACACACAAAAAGGAGAAATATAAGTTCTAACAATAACAATAACTGAAGATGGTGTTATAATTTATGCACAAAGTGGATCTAAAAATCTCTTTAAAACTTTGTTATGTCATCTCCTTAATGGGATAATTGCCATTAACCTAATGCCTTCATGCTAATTCACTTTTCCCATCTATTTTCTAGATCATTGCTCCTCCCGAGAGGAAGTACTCTGTCTGGATCGGTGGCTCCATCCTGGCTTCCCTGTCCACCTTCCAGCAGATGTGGATCTCCAAGCAGGAGTACGACGAGGCAGGCCCCAGCATTGTCCACAGGAAGTGCTTCTAAATCCTCCATCTTCTTCTCCATCTTCTCCATCATTGTCATCTTCACCACCAGCTATCAGGAGATTAAGCAAGGAGAACCAACCTCTGCGGCACAGCAGCACTCTGCTATCAACAGACCATCTGTCTGCCCTGTTGACATTTATGTGCATTTTTTAAATTATGCATAGCTAATCGCTGTCTGTTGTGTTGTAAGGAGAACAAGCTGTGAAAACAACCTGAACCATGCATCCAACCCCAAAAATTTAATAAAAAAAAAAATCTAATGAAAACGACATGTAGCCCAACACATGTGAATGTAAGTGTATATACATGACTATTAATAATTTATTAAAGTCCATTATTTGGTATTTTTCCATCCTGGTCTTTTTCTTTTCAATAGAGGCAGGGGGAAAGTGGGCAATCTGGTAAAAATAGACCTATTTGGCGGGGCTAAATTGAGATAATGCACACTTAGGCTATATTATAATGATAATTGATAGTTTTAATATTATCAAAATTATAGTGATAACCACATTGGAAAACGGCATTTTGATTCGAAGGTCTGATAAATTGCCGAGGATGTGTAAAGGTCCCATAAAACGAACTGCCTTTAATATTATCAGTGACCCAATATAAAAATCTGATCAGAATGATAAAGTGTTCAAACAGATCCCATTAGCAGAAGTGAGGAGAGGAAGGTAAACACGATTAATTGGATGTCCACACTAGGTTTTTTGGTCTGATCCGTTTGATGGATGTATGAACGCCATGATATCCACTGCATGGGATACGTTTGACAGGAGAGAAAACCATATTATAAAATACTATAAAATAAGGACAAAACAGGCGATAGTGCGGATCGATCCCTTCCGCTGGCTCTGAGCTGCTGGTAGGACAGGCCGTGACAGGCGACCCATCAGTCTCCAACAGTCGAGGTTTGACTTGCCAGGAATGTGCCTAGGCAGCAGCAGCTCAACTTTGAACGGGCGGATCATTGGTACCGGACACCCAACACCTGTCTAAATCCTGTTGAGCTATACTTTGCCCGGCTACATAGCCCACGGGCTGTAGCCCAAGACCATCTTTAGTCAAGTGAAACTGCTCTGCAGCCCAACCTTTAAATAAATTCACAAAATAACTTCGTCTGGTCGCATGTGTTTCTATTGTATAGGTGGACACCTATGCCATTGGCGATTATGTCACCTCAATATGCAATTTAGGCCTATTGTGCGATTAAAACTGCACAACAATTAGAAATATGCATTAAATTCTATTCAATTCCAGAAAAAAATGCAAATTCACCTGAATTCTAATGGACTTTTTGTCAGAGCACCATATCATAGGAGAGAGGAATATTCCAATTAGTCTTAATTTTGTTTTAGGCAATTATCAACGGCTCTACGTCTATTTACTCTGGCGTTAAAATGACTCAAAATGCATTTTTGCGTGGTTTAATGATAATTACTGCAACATTTCCTGCATATTGTTTTCGACCACCTGTTGAGGGAGCGTTTTTAAATTGTTTTTAAAGACGTCAAGCGGGCGGAGCTAAAGGACGTAGCGATAAGCCAACAGTCACACACTGAACGCCATCTGTATTGTTTTCCCCCCGTGAAATCTGAGCCAGCGTGAGTATTGTAGTTTACGCCCATATAATATTTTGCATATATCCTCATTGATATTACCAAACTACTGGGGTTTTGGGATTAGAATTTACTAACGTTAAATCGATTCAAACCGCGTATTGTCAAGTGAGCCAAATAGACCGCTGTTGGTAGCCTAGATCGAGTCTAGACAAATAACAACCACATCTTCAGCGAACAGGTAACGTTAGCCTCTGGGCCTTCGTCGGGCACGAAATTATTCAATTTGGACTTTCAGCTCACCTTAATATCTCATAATTTAATTTATGAGCAATATACAACCTTCAAGATCCGCTATAGCCAATTAGGGAAGCGCTGACATGGGCGTCATTATTTCAGTAATGTGACCGGAAGACTTCGCAGGACTTTTATTATTTTTGTTGTTGTTGAAATTATAGATTGTTTCCTGGGGTTAAATTCTTTACTGTTTGTCTAATGTGTCTAACCCTTAATTTGTAAATCTAAACACGACTGTAACCATTTGCTTGTTACAAAAGGTGTATTTAACAGTAGGAAGAGGCGTGTTTTATGCTCAGCTAAATCCCTCTGCTGCTCTGCCATTGGTTTGAACTGCTTCCAGATTTACGTTTGAATGTGTAGCGGCGTCACTAGCTGCTTGGTTTCATTCAAACAAGTATGTGGTTGCTATGGCGGTTGGAAATTACTTGTGATTATTTTTAAAGTATAACATTATGTTATAGTTTGGCACAGATTGACGCCGGATTATACACGGAACACAAAGATGGTGACCAAGAGGATTCGGACAGAGTACATGAAGAAATTTAAAGATCCCAAATGGGAGACTTACAGCAAATGTTACGAGGAATTGCTGAAGTACAGACTGACTCGCAGGCTTCTAGAATGTACCCACAACCCCTGGTTCTGGAATGCTTCTGACAGTGATTCGGATTCTGGGGGAAGCCCAATCCCACAGAATGAAAACCAAGTCGAAACTGTGAATGCCAAAAACAGTAACAAGGGCGAATATGAAGAATGTGAAGGACTGAGGACAGACAAACAGCAGAAGTGGCCAGAGACCTCGGTACCGAAGATTCCCCTCCTAGAAGAAGAGCATGTATCTCCTCAGATAACTGTAGTCAATGGTAACAATAATATATGCTAAATAAATGGCTAGGTTACATTGATATAGCTTTAAAGCATCAATCTGAATGTTTTTCATTTATAAATTTGACTTCTGCAATTTATTGTTAATCACCGTAAAGGGGCAGTGTGTAATATTTGGTCAATGGATCCCTGCAACAAATCCAATGGTGTTCCTTCAGGTCCACACAATATGACGTGATTGCTCAGGATAGACGCTCTTCTCCTATTAATGGCATGTAAAATGTATTCGATCTCTTCTCCTCTTTTCCCCCCTCAGGTGTCCAAGGTGGAGAGACAAGACTACTGGAAGAGGAGAGAGAGGAGCACAGGGCTAGCAGTAGAGACAGTAAACAACTGACTCCCCCTCAAAGAGGTTATTACATTTTAGCAGGTCCTGCTTTGTTCTACCATTAAAGCAACACGTTTACAGCGTTCCAGTTTATTTAGGGGTTTAACTAAAGTTAACTCTGTGCTAAGTCATCACTTTTAAACCAAACTATGGGTCTATTTAGTTTTGTCTAACCTTTCTGTCAGTCCATCAATTGTTTTTATCCTCCAAATGGAAAGACTTCATCAACTAGCAGGAGAGTATTTGCAGTGGATTACTTCAATAATAAATATCATTTGTTTACATGGAAAAAGTTTGAGATTGTTTAGCTGGTTAAATGTCTACAGCCACTGCTGCTAGCATGGATTTTGCGTTCTTAGTTTATCACACAGTATGAACTGGAACTTCTAGTATTATTCAGTTGCCTGATAACTTGTGTTATTCTGCTCCTAGATTGAGGAGGTTTCTTGACTCTTCCTTGTTTTCTGCTACTAGAGATAAACCCCAACCAGAAGCAGACTAAGCCCTCAAAATCCCCCAAACTCCATCAACGTACCTCAAAGGTCAGACCTGTGCCACTGCGCAAGCCCAAGGACGATGTGGAGAGCAGGCATCCTTTTGCTTTGTATGGTTGGGGGGAGAGAGAGGCTGAGATGGCCGGCAGAAAGACGCACAACGTTCGCCCTGCAGCTTCTACTAAGGAGGTAACGTCTGCCTCGGTTACACTTGCTATTTACAGTTGTAGAGATGGGAGTCATGAGATGTATTCAAGATCAAATATTTTGTGTTGAAGATGAAGTAGTTTTATTATGTTTAAATGTACTCCTTTGTGTACTCCTTATTGCTCTCTACTCGACCCGGTTCAGCGCTCATATTATCAAGTCCTCTCTACCCCTCCTCCTACAGCCACATGTTCATTTGTTTCAAAACAAGAACAGTAAACTGGAGAGGTTCTGGGGGTACTAGAATGCAATTTTGTGTTTTTAACGTTTTTTTTTTTCTAAATGTATTTAAATCTTTAAAATGTCATTATCTTGGCGTGTGTGTGCCTGCATCTGTGCTGCAATAAGTTGTCCTTTGCTTGCGACCCCCTTTGGGCACACTGCGCTAAGAATAACTGTGACCAACCAATCAAACTGGGATGACATTACAACTGGTTTGTCTGTCTCTGTCACTCTATTGCTTCCTGGTTCGTCTGTCCTTGCCTCTTTTGGTTCTAGATGTATGTGACAGAACAGTAGATATTTTGATTTAGATATTTTGATTTAGATAGTTGTCATTACATGTTCGCATTCCCTGAGGCCAGATGCCTGTTACCTCTTGCTAGATCCATGAGTCAGCTCTCCGGGCCAAGACCAGGCGAGAGGTAGAGCGTCAGTTTCAGACCCAGAAAGTGGAGCGCCGAAGAGCCAAATCTGCAGATCTGGATAAGAACAGAACTAAGCTGACTCAGCCGGAGTTCAATCCTTGGCTCACTGAGTACATGCGCTGCTTCTCTGCCCGCTCCCGATAGGACACATGCATGCAGTAGAGGCATAAACAAAAAGAGATAAAAGAGGTGCTGGTACAACTGCAACAGTTTGTTATAATACAGGTAAGTTCTGTATGTAACCATTATCAAGCAGATAAATACAGGGTTGGTAACATCTATAAAAGCCCCACATTTTATAGAATGTTCTCACATAGAGAAAACAAAGTCTTCAATATTTACATACGAATTCCAACTGCAAAACTATTTTTTGGTATTTGCTTAGGTAATGTAAACATGTGGAGACCAACAGTTTTATAAAATATACTTATAAGGCTTTTATGCTTCTTCACAATTACGCACACATATTGGATTCTTTAAACTATACGTAGCCTACATTATTTGCCGGCATTATTTTGTCTGCAGACTGTATGCGATTGTGGCAGAATCACACAACGCCACACAGGTGAGTCGGGTTAATATGCTGCGCACGCTTTAATTTCCACACACAGTCCGTTACAAAATAAAAACACACGTCTTCAACACTGCCTGTTAGTGCGTATATTAAATCCAAATATAACACCGCAGGTCTTTAGGTTTGTCGTCCCACGAGAGCTGTGCTTCAGCTCTGCTTGTACAGGAAGACAGGTGGTTAGTGAACTGTCCACACCTGCTCCCAATCCCCGGGAGCCCTGTGAACCACACCCCCCACACCCCTCTCTCTGACAAACGGCTAAACCACCCCCCCCTCCACAGTGATCATTTGCATGTTTGAAAAACTGATGCATTCAGTACACATCATGTTTGTGTATTCTTTCAATTGTGTGGTTTTGAATATGTGCTAGCGCAACTCTTTTTGAATGGGAAGTATTTATTCACACAAAAAGTAGGTTTTAAGTTTATCTTCTTGATTGGGGAAAGGGTATAGATTTTTGCTTTTATTTGTGTGAACTAAAACTAACACCAGACTTTGTAATGTCATATTGTAACTGCATTTTTAAGGATAGAAACGCATAACCTTCTGTATATTAATCTTAAACACAAAATTCATTCTTGTGTGGTTTTAAAGATTCAACCTCATATTTTCTGTAAATGGCGTGTGATTTTCAAAAATCTTTTGATTACTGTGAACCAGTGATTTGCTTGCCACTGCTGATACTTTTCTTTTGTGATAGTAGGCTGTTTTTAAGGGGAGGAAGTAGGTACAAATCCATACCAAATCATAATGAAGTATTTATTGCGATTGCGTACTACATATTAACAACCAAATGTGACCTTGTACATGAGACATACTGTACAGTAGATACAAATCTACACATTCATTGAAATTATGAGCTAATGCAATTAGCGTTCTATATATCTGTGCACATAAAAAAACGATTTGTATAGTATAGTATTTTGCCTCATTTGCTTTTGGTAAGAGTTGATGTTTCACTGTAGGCTACTAGTTTTGGGGAACAAAGCCATTTGTGCAATATTGTGAGTTATTATGAATATTATATTAACAGACTATTTTAGCAAGCAGTAGCCATATATGATGGTTAATCAGATTTATTGAATCATTTTTCAGCAGTTTTCTTTGGTGAGAGTGACTAACATCAATCTATTTATGCTATATCTAGTAAATTCCTGCACATTATTAATGGCATAAGCTTTTGATAAAAGAAAAAAAAGGAATTACAGTACAGAACAATTAACGTGACAATTCAGGTTGTCAACTTCTGGCACAAAGCTACAAAACCACTCCTATTGGCAGTGTTTGTTTGGTTTGTCATGGGCAATATTGATTACTCTAAAAATGTATTTTTCACATAAAACCATTTACTAATAAAAGAAAATGCCTGGACAATTAGTTTGATTTGCAAATATTTTATTTTAAAAATTTCATTTTTATATCTTACACAATAAATTAAAACCCAAGTGATTCATAATGACAGGGGTACATAAACTTACACATTAATAAATAAATGACCTGATGACACACCAATCTTGAGCTGTTGATGCCACTTGCACTGGTCAAATCTGGGCCGGAAATTATTTACTATTTGGAAGTATACCACATGATCACAAAATCTATCATCTTAAAAAAAAAAATGGCAGCCCTACCATTAAAATTGAGATGAAGTAAATATGAAATGGAAAATGTTTTCAAAGTGAAAACCCTGCAATACACTAGGTAAATTACACCAATGACACATTATTTATTTTTGACTAACATACATTATCACACCCCATTATCCAAGTTATCAATAGTTATTCAATTAGGACACAGTTTCCGAGATAAAACCATTCACAATTGTCAAAAAGGTTTTCAAATACTGTAGCTGAAATGCATTTTAAAAGTATTTTTACCCAGGCTGCGGAAACAGTCAGTCTCAAAGATCCCACCGTGAAAATACATTTTGAGGCAATATGGAAATGTCAGTAACTGGATAGTGTACCTGTAACTGTTTAACAGTATTTTATTTTCAAACATCAATATAGAGGTGGACTGTGGTTCTAAATGCAGTGTATGATTTTCAATTAGACAGTGATGTTGGACACCGTGTTCATAGTTGCTGAGGTGGATTACGTAGAACTAAGAATCCAATGTTATACTGTTCTTAATCTGATGAAATTCAACTACGGCTACATTTATTTTTTGGTACTTGATTGTTTACAGACTGTAAATCCCCATTTACCCACCTTAGAGCGTATCACTGTTGTTGCCAGCAGGTTGCATGAACATTGCCTAAAATGATTGTCAATGTGTCAACGATGGGAAAGCAATGATAATGACAACGAATACAATATCTTTTCATCTATATCTATATCTATATATATAGATATAGATATATC
>JAOEHI010000018.1:5791870-5820823 GCA_025447815.1 Percopsis transmontana | reverse complement strand
TTTTTACTTCAATATGTATATTTTTCATGGTAAATAACTTAGTACTGGATAACGTGAGAACCCTTGTATTATTCAATACCATATACAGTATAATTATGCACTGGATAGTGGCAGGAAATATACTGGCATATAGGAAGGGTTGTGGTTTATGTCAGGAAGATGGTTACTTAGGAAACAAACTGCCTTTCTCTTTCTCGATGCCTTGGACAAAGCTATGCCTAACATGATTTATGAGAACAACAAAAAAACCCTGAGTGTGGGGAGGGGAGAGGTAGGCTAAACATTCTGCTAAAAGACCAAAGAATATAACTTTCAAAAACATGTATGTAGCTTTTAACGTGTGTTGTTGTGTTACAGATCATCCAGGTGCCCCAGGGAAGGTTTAAGGTGTTGGCCCCCGAGCTCACCAGAACCGGGCCCTATCCTGTGGCCCTGATACCAGGCCAGTTTCAGGACTACTACAAGAGGTAGTAGTGGGGTCAAAGAGTTATTGTAATGAGTCATCTCACGGTGTTTTGGCTATTGCTAGGCACTAGCAATAGCAATGTGCAGTTTTACTGGCTAACTGTGTTGTTTTATAGGTACTCTCCCAATGAGCTTCGCTACTTGCCATTAAACACAGCTCTGTTTGAGCCTCCTCTGGATCCAGAACTCCCCGCACTGGACTCAGAACCTGACTCAGATGATGCCGAGGATGGCAAGGATGAGAAGAAAAAGAACTCTTCTGTAAGACATACTCAAAACATGCCATACTGAACATAAATGTACTGCAGCAGCCGCTGCATCCACCTTTGGCCCACTGGATAGTTGGTCTATTTTCTTAGAAGTTTAAGCAGTGACAAAGTGGTTATGACAAACTTTCCGCCTGGCCAACCATTAAAAGAGTATGCGGCAAAGGATCCGGGAAATGCTTTAGCGTGTCATTCTTTTCCTCTGCTTTCTCTCCTCTTCTCCCTCAGGACAGTTCTTCAGGCAATACGTCAGACGTGGAGAGCCAGGAGGGAGGAGGACACGGCCACAAGTCCAAGTCCAAGACCAAGGACAGGACGGTCACGCCGGGGAAGGATGGTTCCCAGCGCCACCATGGCTCCCATAAAACTGCAGCCACCCAGGGGTACAAGGTAGAGGATACAACCACCTGAAATCTCCTCTCCTCCAACAACAGCAGCACTTTGTTACCTCCTCTTTCTGTCACTACTATTCCCTCACCCACCCCTCCCTAGCTTTCTTCACTGCATTCTCCGACTTCTACAGTTCAGCAGCACTTTCAACTGGGAGAACCTGGCCCATATACCTGCATACACACAGATGCACACCTGTTGTGTGTGTGCTGGCTCCAGTCAGTGTTTTCATGGTTTTAAAATAGGATGTTTTATTTTTTTCAATATCAGACTGTGAGCAATAAGAACAATTTAAAGGAACAGTTTGCAAATTCCTCTTTCTTTCTGCACTTTTATCAGTTTTCCCTGAAGATAATTTTGAAGTTCTAAAGTTTTAACTTTCCATCTGAAGGTCTTGAATATATATATATCTTTTCTGCCCCCACTTGTCAAAAGATAAGACAAGTTAGCAGATATTTTGGCTGATAATTATATTGTTTCCATCTTTTTAGGAAAAAATAGAAATGTTTTGTTAGAATACAAAAATGACCACGTAAATCAATAGTTGCTGTTTAACACTAGAGATTTTAAACATTTATATCTAAGTATAGTCTAAATGTGAAATGCACTTAACTATGTTTAGAGTGTATGTCTATTATATTATACTGTGTTTTTAAACCAGTAATGTATTGTGTTCTGTTATACTTTTCGGACATATCTGTTTGATATGGGGCTTGCTGGTCACTACTTGTTACTATATGTAGGAGAGAGGTTCATATTGTAGGACAAATGACCCTGTTCACACTGCTGCTCATCTGTGCTGAGCTGGAGCCAGTCTTATGAATTTAAGTTCTGTTGACAAGGCCCACAATGGATTCATAATTGTAACGCTACTCTTTAATTAACACAACATGCCGCAAGCAAACCTTAAGGCAATATACATACATGCAATACTTCTACTGTAATTTTCAGCAAAATGTCAATTTAACAAGCCTTTATCTGGACCAAGCTGAGTTCATTTTAGCTTTGTGGTGTGACCAGGGTATGTGTTAAAAGGTAGAAGGTTTAAGTGTAAACATTATAAAAGGTTTACTACTTCAGCTTTGTTATATATATTTTTTGTAGTTTTTCTTTCACAGATTCACAGACGTGGGGATCTAGCCTGTGCTAGATCTGTAGTACTGTAGATTCAACCAATTTGATGGGCCGTGTGCTTACCTAATTCCAGCCCTGGGAATAAGGCTCACAGGGCATGTTATGAGTCCCCTTTCTAGAATTCACAAGTAAATAAATCAATAGCACACACAGAATAAATGGCTATATAGAGATAGTAATTAAAATATTTGTGTGGGTGTGTCATATATTTATTGTTGAGATATGTAGATGGTTTGTAAGTAATCTTGTTACATCTGCATGTTGCCAATCAAATGCCCATAACCTCTTTAAAAGGATTTATTTATTGTATGCAAATGCATATACTTGTTATTTTATATTAAAGATAGGCATAATCCTCAATTTCAAGGGTTACAGCTGAAAGTTAAGGTCAAATGTTTGGAAAAATTGTTGCAGCCTTTCTCCTTTCTGTGAGAAGTGTAGTGTTGGCTTGATCCCCACAGTTACACCTTTATGTTGGTTGCTAAACCAATCCTTTGTATCCTTTGTGTCAGACATGTTGGATTTATTTGATGGACATTTTTATGTGTCAAAGGTTTGGTAGCGGCTTTATTTTAATAAACACACATGGCCCATCTGGGGACTTGTAGGATTATATATTCTTGACTTCATGATAGACCTTCAGGCATGTTTGACAACATAAATGCTGTCATAACACAACATGGACTTAAATTAAATAAAATAGTTTCTGAAATATTTGGGGTAGATGTGAAATTATACATTTGATTTGCATGGGACTATATTAGCTTTGACAGAAAGCTAGTGTATTATTTCTGCTAAACCCTGCCATTCTCTTTTTAAACGTTACTTTATATTTGATGCTAACGGAATTATTAAAAATAAATCACAATGACCAAAGTGAAGTCAAACTTTAGATTATAATTCATGGTTTCATTATAAATAACTCTCCCCATGTTCAGATCCAGTCTCATTTGTTACTCTTTTTTTTTTTTTTACTTTTGATTGCTAAGGGTCTCCTCAGAGCAGAGGTGATTGTTTACTTACAGTACACTACAGTATGTAGGTTTTAATCTCTACACTACCTTGTGGGCAGGATAATTGGTTTTCACCATGCAAGTAAAGCACTTTTTAAAAATTGTTGTTAAATGTCAGGTGTTCTCTTGGCTAAAATGTTATTGAGATAGTGTATGATCCATTGCCTAATTTGCAAAATGGAATGCATAGTAAATGTCTGCTGTGCACTAAAATGAAACTGGGTGAAACAGTGGATTGTATTTTGGTAAATGGAACTCAGCCCCTCCTTTTTTTTATTTTTTCCCTCTTCACCTTATCTTGCTATTAGTTTTAGATTGTCTTATTACTATAGTTTACCTCTATGCTTAGCTAACCCATATCTATGGCTTTCTTGCTAACCTGCCCCCACTGTCCCAGCTTGTCGAAGTCTCTGAGTAACAATGTTGGCTGAAAATCACCCATACAGCAGTACATTCATTTCGCTCTGTTTTCCATTCTTTCCTCCTTTCTGCTAATGCCTTTTTATATGGGTCCATTAGGTAGCACAGCTAACAGCAGGGTTGAATTTAAAGTTGCATACCCATAGTATACACAAAGAAGTAATTGTGAAGTGAATGCATTGATAGTAATTCTATTGTTTAGTCGTCATCATTCTGACAAGATGGAAAAATGTAGGTTGTTTTGATATTTCCAGTGTCTAGTTTGGAGGATTTTATCTGCACGCCTTTCCATAGTCAGTGCAGTCATTCATTGCACTGATATTTTATGTGCAGCTTCTATTTAGATGGGTTGTGGGATTGCATTTAAAGTATGAACATGCTTGAACATGCTTGAACATGCGCTCTCTACCACCTTGGCTGTGATGAGATTTTGTTGACTTAGCAACTGGGTTTGGAAAAGAACGAGAAACGTTGGATTGTACCTGACATTTAGTGCACACCAGACCAGACATTTTTTATATGCAACACCTTTTTAATGAAACGGTAGACATTTTGATTTATCTTTACTTGCTTTTTCACCCAATTAATTAAATTATTGTGCCAGATATGTAGTGTCCCACAAATTACTACTTGTTTTGCAAGGTTAAGGCAACAATTCTAACTATTGTTCCCATGATGACAGTACAGAGTTCTCAATGGTTTTTATAGCATTATTCTGCCCTTGCAGCCTAAGGTCATTCCCAATGCTATATGTGGCATTTGCCAGAAGGGTAAAGAGGCCAACAAGAAAGGCAAGCCTGAAGCTCTCATTCACTGCTCCCAATGTGACAACAGCGGTAAGTTCAAATAATTATTTTATTTATTATCTGAAAATGTCTGTTCTTGTGAGATATTGAGATACTAAAATAATTTATAGAAACAAATCAGCAAAGAGATCCTCTGCTGCTAGTCCTATTATTGTACAATCCACAGCTACTGTACTTCTCTTCTTAATTATGGAGATATATCCTATACATGCACACCAAGCCCTGCACCTTGATGCTGTGTGTCATCATGTACTGCACTATATAACGGGAGATGCATTTTTCATTCATCACTGTATGAACAAGTGGGATGGGCAACGTTGAAAGGAACCAAGTGAAAGGAACTGCATTACAAGTCTCTACTTAAAAAATATTCTAATTATGGCTGTTCTTACCATTACTGTTAAACGCAGTAATTGGGTCACAGGACTTAGTTTGAAAGACCACATGCAAGGGTTCGGCTGTGTAAAACGGCTTTTAAATACTGTGAGCTCCAAAGGTCTCTGAAGTTGGATGGTCTAGCTGAATTGGTGCCCCTAAGCCACTTCAAAGGGCTAATCTTAGACCTTTTTACTGAGAATTGTCGTTTCCTTTTTTCTTTTTGTTTGTGTTGATTGTGCAAATTTAAAGTAATTGTTTTATATTTTAATGTGTATTACTGTGTCTTAGTATACACTGTGTTTGCAGGGCTAATCAAATAGAGCAGGACTGAAGCATTCAAAAGATTTATTTACTTTTTTTGTTCATTTGTTTGGGGTTGTATTTTTGCCTGCCTCGGTTCGTTTGTGTGTATATTCCAAATTGTGTGCACATATTTGCATATAGCTGGCAATATGTGTGCATCTTTCCCTTTGTGAAATGTACTGTATTTGCATAACTGTGTGTGGGTCCACTCCAGGCCATCCATCTTGCTTAGACATGAGTGCAGAGCTCGTGTGTGTGATCCAGACATACCGCTGGCAGTGTATGGAGTGTAAGACCTGCACAGTGTGCCAGCAGCCGCACCATGAGGACGAGATGATGTTCTGCGACAAGTGTGACAGAGGATACCACACGTTCTGTGTTGGCATGGACTCTATACCACTGGGTGAGTGGCTAGACGGACCACAATTTAGTGCATAACATTAGGGAATTTAACCACAGGCCCGTCTCCTTATTTCCAATTCTGTACCTTTACCTTTAATTCCTGTGAAATGATTATGCTGTGTGCGTGCGTGCTTCTCTTCAGGTTTGTGGGTATGTGAGGTGTGTGAAAAAGACTTCACCACACCTAAGAAGAAAGGAGGAGCCAAAACACCCAAGAAGTCAAAATTGTCTCAGAAATGACCGCTGGAATTTGCAGTGTAATTCTCTTTAAGGCTCAGATATTGATGGCACATTTTTCTTTTTGGTTTGTGCAGGCTCATAAGCTAAGTCATTAGACGGTCACTTATCAAGGGTTTCCTCTTAAGTAAATTGTACCAACTTTATAGAACAAAACAATGCTTACACACAATCTTCAATTACTGTCTTGTTGTTTTTTTACAGTCATGTCATGTTAGCTGAGAAATTATTTCAGCTACATGAG
Organism: Percopsis transmontana; assembly: GCA_025447815.1. Lineage (NCBI taxonomy): Eukaryota > Metazoa > Chordata > Actinopteri > Percopsiformes > Percopsidae > Percopsis > Percopsis transmontana. The sequence continues at coordinate 5,814,765 of JAOEHI010000018.1, read as the reverse complement.
GCCACAGGATCAAACTGAGGGTTTACTCATTATTGTCGAGGTTTAAATTCTATGAAAAACATTTCTGGTATTAATTTTTTTTTATTGCATTAATTAAATTAATTGAATGATTGTTTTCTATTTATATGTGCAGGTCTAACCTTTCAATTACTTGCATTACCTAAAAAATTATTATTATTCACTGACACTGGTTTAGAGAACTTTCTATGTGTAGTAATTTTTCTTTTGTATTTTTGGTCAGTTGAAACTACTTGAATAATAAAGTGTTTTAGATGAGTGTTGATCACATTGTAAACGTTTAATAAAAACTCACACCTAACAGAATTTTTCACTTTAAATATTTGTTTTTTTTACATTCTTTTTTACTGTTTGAGGTTTTGTGTTCTGTATTATCATGAAATAATCACCTACTACTACTGTATGGATTGTTTGCGATTCTGTTGCTAATGTCATTGCTAAACTAAATAAACATTAATAAAAATAATAATACATTTACACTCTTATTTTACTACCCTGCATTGCACCATATTTGATCTCAAACAGTAGCCTATAATATTTATCCTTTTTCAGCAACCATTCAGTTTGTGAAGCTGTGGGATGTAGGAAAAAGAGTTTGTAAATACTGTAAATACACATTTGTGATATTTGTACATCCCCTTGTATTCTAACGCCCTTTTCATTTATTTCATTTATACATTTTACATAACACGTTTATTCTATGAATTAATGTTTTGATTTTTCCCTCTTAAAAATGTTGTACTAAACACAACCTGTCGACGGCGCGCTATTTTAGAAACGGCTTGTCAAGCCGGATGTTGTGGAAGTGAAAGAAGAATAAGCTGCCATATTGCAGTGAGACAGCGAGTTTACCTGAACAATTCTTCAACGCTGTTGAGTTTCTGTGGTATCAAAGAGTATGCTTTCTACACAAGCTTTTGGAGATAGTGGCAAAATGAAAGATTATCACTATACGGGCCCTGTAGAACATAAGTTTTCCCCATACGCTTTTAATGGAGGGTGAGTATGACATGCTCTTGTCGGCTAGCTAGCTAACTCTAGCTCTAGTTGATTGAATAAAAAATACGAGAAACTATCGGTAAAGTATATACAAAGTGTAAGATGTGTCATTAATGGTTAGTGTTAAACAAACAAAGAAAAGAATAATGGCTATGTTTCACTTTCGCATTTGCAGGCTCGATTGCTTTATTGACTAACGAGATAATGTGGTTACTTTTTGGTTGCAAGTGACAGTGAAAGTGTCTCAAATTCCAATAGTTAATGATACAGAAATATCTAATGTTTATTTTTCTGCAGAACTGTGCTTGCTGTGGCTGGAGAAGACTTCGCCGTTGTAGCGTCAGATACTCGGCTTAGCGAAGGCTATTCAATTCACAGTCGTGACTCTCCAAAATGCTACAAGCTGTAAGTGCGCTTAATTTCCCCGGCAATAATTGTTGTATTATGTGGAATATTTCGACTTTTTTTGTGTGCGTGTGTTTGCAAACTATTAACACCGTTTGGGAAATGCTACGCAAGCATGAGAACAGGTATTTACTCTTGCCATCTTTTTCTCTTTACAGGACAGACACCACTGTCATTGGCTGCAGTGGTTTCCATGGTGACTGCCTTACTCTGACAAAAATAATTGATGCTAGGCTAAAGGTAAGCTTGACTCACATTCTTTTTTTTATATATAAGCCTAATGGCTGTGTAGTCTTTGTTTACATATTCTGTTGACTGTAATCCTAAATGTTCATCCCAGGCCTCTCTTATCAGCTGTAGAAAAACTGAACTGTGGAATTCCTGCGGACAGCCATTTTAGATTTATTGTTGTGTAATGAAACACTCTCCCTCCTTCTTTATCCTGCCTTCAATCTTTATTAATTGACTTCAAGGTTGCTAAATGCTCATTTCTTCCCTGGCCGCCTGTAGATGTACAAACACTCAAACAACAAGACCATGACTAGTGGGGCCATAGCAGCAATGTTGTCCACAATCCTGTATGGGAGGAGGTTTTTCCCTTACTACGTCTACAACATCATCGGGGGACTAGATGAAGAGGGTGGGTACATCAGCAGGACTGACAAGACTATAATCCTTGTTTAATTGGTGTTTCTGTAATTTTATATTTCTAATAATTTCCCCTCTGTATTCTAAAGGAAAGGGAGCTGTCTATAGCTTTGACCCAGTAGGCTCCTACCAGAGAGACACTTACAAGGCTGGGGGATCTGCCAGTGCCATGTTGCAACCACTTCTAGATAACCAGGTATTTATATACAAACAGAAAAATACCTATTCTTGATCTTGCCTAGCAAATGTCCGATGAAGGCTATTCCTAGTGGAACCCATCTATTAAGCAGGGTAGGATAGTGTCGTGGTCTGGGTGTTGGACTACCATCTAAAAGACTATGAGCCCCAGCATGGTCCCTCCTGCAAGCTGGGGTGGAAACATGGTTCTGGGGCAGAAGAATCAATTACTCGCCCCTCACAGCCTGGAATTCTGGAAGAAAATTTTTTTTGTTTTCCCATCACTTCTCTGTGACAATGTCTTACCCTCCCCTTCCCTTTTTTGAAATTCGTTTCTTCAGATTGGTTTTAAGAACATGGAGGGCGTGCAACATCTTCCTCTTACTCAGGAAAAGGCAGTCCAGCTTGTCAAAGATGTCTTCATCTCAGCTGCAGAGAGGGATGTCTACACTGGAGACGGTCTTCGGATCTGTGTCATTACCAAGGAGGGCATCAAGGAGGAGACCATCCCACTAAGGAATGACTGAGGCAGGAAGGAAGGATGATTGCCTCTCTCTGTCTCTTTACTGCTCTGCTTTCAACATTCTTCCCATTTTCCTGTTCTCCCTGATAGAATTCATCATATGCAGAAAGTGTCTTTAGAATAGGAGTGCTGATCAAGAATTAGATTTTTTTGATTGAACACTTAATTGCTCAAAGATTTTTTGTTTTCTTCACGTCTTGATGTCCAAATTACAACACAATTTCATGATCTACTCCGATATCAGCACTTCTGTTTCTAGAAAGGAGACCATCCCCTTGGGACAGACAAGAGACTGTCTTGACCCTGCTTTGGATTTGTCATTATTTCTTGCTGTTATTTTTACATTCTTATTAAAGAATTTAAAGAATTTTTTGTTCCCCTTCTGTTTTGTGTCTGCCTACATGATAATTCTATACGTTCTGGTCTGGATCAAACTTTGCAAAGACTGTATGTTGACTGTTGGCCATGGATAGGCTGAATATTGTTAATTTTGCAAATCTGCCTTATTACAGTATGTAGCCATAACCTATTGAATTTAAATCTTTTGGAAGGCCATGTCCTTAACCGTTTGACCTTGACTTGTGAAATTGAGAACTCTCTCCTCACAAGGAACACATGTTGACAAACTGGCTGTGTCCAGTTCAGGTAGGTGTGGCCTTACATATTTGTATGTATATCAGTCAGATATACAGCCTTAATATTTATACAATGAAACTCAGCATACATGTTACACTGTGAGGACTTCATAAACATTTAAACTGACAACATGCTCAGGGATGCGAATATACTATAGCCAGTTGGAAGTATTTTTGTTTTACCACATCTGTAACATGCATTTTATTACTTGCCACCTGCTAAAAAAAATCAGTCAAGGTCAAACTGGGTGAAGGATATGGCCTTTCAGAGGTTTCATATTGATGGCTTGTTTTGGTGACATGATGCCATTCATGATATTCTATTCAACCAATTGACATTGGTTGATCCAAACACTTTAAATTGGTTTCTAGGCTTGAATTAGGACTTGGAAAGCATCTTGATTTCCTATAAATGAATGACCTACACACCCTTTGTTTTAAACAAGAGTGTGTTTTACTTTCATTTCTCAAGTTTACTTAAAGCTACAATTTCAAAGCTTTTTAAAATTGAGATAGTTCATCTATATGGATACTCTATATAGATATACAGTATAGGATTATTCTAATCGGAGAATAAGATGAAGAAATAAACCACAATGACTTTATTCTGTATGTTTCCTTTAATTTGATAGATTACTTCAATTATAAACTGTTTCAGAAAAAACCCAACACATACAAAACACAGGCATAACACTTAAGCATAGTACTGTAGGTTTGCCTTCTTTTTCGCTTGGACTTCCAGGATTCCCTCCATGTAATCCTCGTGGTTTAGCTCTGTAGCCCCACGACGCAAGGCTATCATACCAGCTTCCACACACACAGCTTTGCACTGGGCTCCATTGAAGTCGTCGGTGCAGCGTGCCAGCTCTTCATAGTTAACATCAGGACTCACATTCATCTTGCGGGAGTGAATCTGCATGATCCGAGCTCTGGCCTCTTCGTTTGGCATGGGAAATTCAATCTTCCTGTCCAGGCGGCCTGAGCGTAGCAAAGCTGGGTCCAAGATGTCCACTCTATTGGTAGCAGCAATTACCTAGACATAAATTTAATATTAATGTAGGGAATTAGGTAAACAAATATATATATAAGAAACAGGAAAATGAGTGCTTCGCTTCAGTTTACTTTATAGTCAAGCCAATACTTATTCCACTATTCCATTGTTTTTTACTTTCATAATTTAATTTAGCCTTCATTTGATTTCACTTTAGATGGCCATCAACTGATCTAAACTTTCTTTAGTACTTGTTATGTAAAGGTCATGTCAGCTGATTCATTAATTCATCATTGAACAACTAAGTATGCACAAAATCTGTTGATATTACTGTAAGTGTACTATTCTGTAGACCTCTGTGATAGTGGGACAGTGACACAATGTAAAGTCAGTGATGTTCATGGCAACAATTACCTTGACCTGCATGTTAGGCTGAAATCCATCCAACTGATTGAGAAGTTCCAACATGGTTCTCTGGACCTCCCTGTCACCTGCCTTCTCGCTGTCAAACCGTTTGGTCCCAATAGCGTCAAGCTCATCTATGAAGATAATAGATGGTGCTTTCTCTTTGGCCAGGGCAAAGGCATCTCTCACCAGCTTGGCTCCATCTCCAATAAACATCTGGACCAGTTGGGGACCTGCTAGCTTTAGGAAGGTGGCCTTGGTTTGAGCAGCACATGCCCTGGCTAGCAGAGTTTTTCCAGTTCCTGGTGGTCCGTACATTAGAACTCCTTTAGGAGGCTGAATACCCAGATTCTCGAACTTTTCCTTGTGGTTCATGGGCAGGACAATGGCTTCTACCAGCTCTTGGATCTGTTTGTCCAATCCTCCTATGTCACTGTACTGCTCTGTGGGCCGCTCATCCACCTCCATGGCCTTGACTCTGGAGTCATATTCGGTTGGCAAAGTCTCCAGGATCAGATAGGAGTCTTTATTCACTCCGACCAGGTCCCCGGGCTTCAGTTTCTCCGCGTCCACCAGACCAATCACGGGCAGGAAGTAGGTCTGTCTAGTAGACGTCTTGATGACTGCGCATTTTCCTTTTCTCTGGGAATCCAAGTCAATGTTTGCCCCATCCTCCTCTTGGTCATTTGGATCCACGTCCAAAAGCTCAATTACATTAGACACCAGATAAGGAAGGGTCTTGTTCACCTTGATTTTTTCGGTGTTTTCTTTGATCTTATCCTTCATGGCTTGGAGCTCATGAGTGACTCTGAGAACCTCGCTCTTCATTATCTTTATTTCACTGTCCAGTAGACGGGTACGTTGAACTATCTCCTCCGTCGACATTTTCAACACTTCTTCTCCAATTCCATCTTCCACTTCATCCCAAACGGACTTATCACTCAGCGACGCCATTTCTGCTTTGTAATGCTCCAAACTCTGACACCGGAAGATAAGCGTTGCGCTTCCGGAAGTACTCTATACCAGCGCAAAAATACAGGGCAAGAAGCATGAAGCGACTGCAACGGTGGTTTTAGTACAACTATGTAGTTTTGATTAGAGACAAACAGGGTAAGCTCACGGAAATGTAAACGGTACCTTTTATGAAAAGTTAAAAAGCATAATTTGAATATTTTACTGGTTGCAACGTTTTATTTTAACTTGACGGCCAGCCAGCTAGCTATGCTAGCGCAAGCTCTGCAGCTGACTTGGTAAATTGTTTGTTGGCGTTGGAGAGTGTCTAGCCAGTCCCATTAACATCTTAGCAGTGAGTGGTTGTCGTCATTGATATGTCACTTGAGGATTATTCGTATTATATATTGAGCCTCCAAATAAGTACGGCAATCAAAGTCTAATAAGTACAGCTGGTTAGATATCTGTCAGAATACTAGCGCCACTGCAGTAATACGATTCATTGATGCTTCCCGCTCGGCTAAGTTTGACATGGTCAACATTGCTCCCTCCATTTTAATGTTGTATAGTGAAAAATATTGAGGCCGTTATTGATAATTATTGATTTTGTCCCCCCCCCCCCCCTATTTCTTTCCAGAGCTTGACAAAGTCTAGAAGAATTCTTCAAATTCCAGCACATACCTGTTATTGATTTTTCTCCTGTGTAGACGCTCCACAACATCATACCTACCCTGTCTGTGTGACTGTCAGGGCCATTTGGTGGCAGTTGGGTCACAAGAGGAACATTGTGAAAAAAGGAGGATGGATCAGAACAACAGTATTCCACCCTTTCAGGGACTGGCTTCCCCACAGGTAACAGCATAAATTAAAGTATAATTTGGCTTGTTCATTTTTCTTTTTTTCAGCATGTATGATCTCTTTCTCCACTTACATATTTATACATGTACAGTACACATTTCATACAATGAAGCTGCGGGGGACATGTGTCATAGCAGAAACAGTGGTACTTTGTCTCACGTTTAAGGGCTGTTACTTGGTAGTTCTTGAGACTAGAGTTAACCAAACTACATACATTTTCCCACTTAATGTATGCTTTTCCCCTCTTACCTAATCCTGCACGTGCAGATTTTAGGAATAGAAAAGCGTATCTTTTACATTCCCGATTCAGACAGGGGTAAACTTGCCATTGCCGCAGTTAATACAAAGAAAACACATGAGGGTTAAAGTAATTAATATTGGGAGAAAATGAGAACTTTTATAAAAGGATGGGTACCTTAAAACCCTCATGGACAACCTTTGACTTTACTGCAATGAAGTGAGATCATTTTTTTAAAAAACTAAATGAGGGGGAAAACATAGCTAAAATGATGTTAGCATAGGTGATTGCTGACCGCGAATATAAGCTCTGCTTTTGTATAGCTAATCGCAGAAAACAATACTATTTCATGTTTTGAGGCGTGATCTGACATAGAGGACATACAAGCAGACATAGAGTGACTGTGATAATTATGTAATGTCTTACTGTTTTTTTTCTCTCCTCTGTACAGGGTGCCATGACCCCAGTCATGCCCATCTTCAGTCCCATGATGCCATATGGTTCAGGCCTAACGCCCCAGCCAGTCCAAAACACAAATAGTCTGTCCATTTTAGAGGAACAGCAGAGACAACAGCAACAACAGCAGGCACAGCAAGCAAACACGGGTGCAGTGTTGCCTTGTATTTTACCCTTTATAGATGAAGGTTTTACTTTGAGTTTATTTGAAAGTTGAGGCCTTCTTCTGTTCTGTATTTCCAGTTAGGAATAATTCAGTCGACCCAGACCTACACCTTTTTATAGCAATGCAGTTTTCACTTTTTTGCAGTTATGTTTTAGCGGTTTATTAAAAATTGGTTATTTCCAAACATATTTTCTCAGGTCTTCCAGGAACGTCAGGTCAGACTCCTCAGCTTTTCCACTCTCAGGCAGTAGGGGGCTCTACCACCACCGCACTGCCTGGAAACACTCCTCTTTACAACACCCCCCTGACCCCTATGACCCCTGTCACACCTTCCACCCCAGCCTCAGAGAGCTCTGGCATAGTACCGCAGCTACAGTAAGTTAAATTGGACTAAGCAGCTGTCTAATTCTCTCTATAAGAGAATGTTGTTAGGGACTTTTACTACCCTTTTTTTTTCTCTCTCTCACTATGTTTCCTTGCCTCTTTCTTGCTCTCTCAACCTTTCTCTCCCCAACTTATTATCAGGAACATTGTGTCTACTGTGAATCTGGGCTGTAAACTGGACCTCAAAACCATTGCCCTGAGGGCCAGGAATGCTGAGTACAACCCTAAGGTGAAAATAACACTGTATGGTGCTTAGTAATGTTAGCTTTATCCAAGTTTTTAATAAGATGTACTCTATCCTAACTGCATGTATAGATTGTAATATTTCTACCTTGCTCCCTTCCCAGCGTTTTGCTGCAGTAATTATGAGAATACGAGAGCCCAGAACAACTGCTCTCATCTTTAGCTCTGGAAAGATGGTGTGCACTGGAGCCAAGAGGTCAGTAGACTGTTGCCACTTTGGACTTGTTAACCTGTTGTGTCATTATCTGATGTAACTGTCAGATGGAGACTTCTCTTTTCTCATTTCCTCACTTCAGTCACCATTTTTTGATCTTCGGTTCTTCTCATTTCTCCAGTGAGGAGCAGTCCAGGTTGGCAGCTAGGAAGTATGCACGTGTTGTACAGAAGCTGGGTTTCCCTGCAAAGTTTTTGGACTTCAAGATTCAGAACATGGTGGGCAGCTGTGATGTCAAGTTCCCCATAAGGCTTGAGGGACTGGTCCTCACACATCAACAGTTCAGCAGGTAACTATATTAATTCGCCTTTACCTGGTGAATGTGGTGTATTCGTGGTGACATGTTGGAAATTGTTTTTGATGCTTTATGTAGAATAAAGAATGTAGAATATCAGTTCAGGCTCAAAACCAAACCCTTGCTTATTGAGTTATTAAATTGTTCAATAGTCAGAGAAGAAAGCAAGTAGGACACTGTATTATTTGTCCTTGATGCGATATTAAGTTTATGTTAAACATACACTTAAATGATGTTAATGTAGTGTGTCTGCTCTCTTCTAGTTATGAGCCGGAGCTTTTCCCAGGGCTGATCTACAGAATGATCAAGCCTAGAATTGTCTTGCTCATCTTTGTCTCTGGAAAGGTGGTTCTAACAGGTAACATGGCCTCTCTTCTATTAAATGGTATAGGAATCCTCTAAAGGCCCTGCCCTTTTTCTTTTAATAATATTCTAACTAGTTGAATAGGTCATGATGCAAAGTATTTTTAGCCATTTACAGTATGGGTTGCAGGGGTTTGGCAAGTTTGTGTATTGGTCCATTGTATGTATGTATTTCAATTAACAATCAACAAAGGTGAGTTTCTGGGGGGGAAAATATCTCAAATTAGAGACTTGGGTATGGGTTATTTAATGTCCTGATTTTTACATTGTCTTACACGGAGGTATTTAGTATAACTCTTTGTACTTACTAAAATCCTGTTTGTCTGACAAGGTGCTAAGGTGAGAGGAGAGATCTATGAGGCATTTGAGAACATCTACCCCATTCTAAAAGGCTTCCGCAAGACGACGTAGACCATTTTCTCAATCTGCCCCTGTCCCAATCACCCTTTTTATTTTTGTAATGAACATGATCTATACGAAAGCTTCTTGGACTACTGTAGGGGCTGTTGTACATGGATGGGATTGGCGTATTTGTTTTTGCCACTGAGGCTTGGAAGGAACACATTCTGACAGGCTTTTGTTGCCCGTCTACTAATTGCATCTGACGTTGAAGATTACAGGAAGTTCTCTTTGACTGCCAATGGATCTGTGTTGTCCTAATCACATCCCTTGTTGTACATACATGACTGAAGGTAAAAGGGTACAAAAATAGCTCCAGGTCACAGTGGTGTTGACTGACTATGAGGAATAATGCTGTAACTTTTTTAATTTGTTTTATGAACCAGTTGAGAAACTGATTGTTTATCTTTCATTTTAAGCAATTTTAATAGTTTTTATTTGTTTTTAATCCTGCAGTTTTGTTGGTCAAGCTCCGCTGGTTGTCTCTTGCTGCGCTGTTCTATTTGACTAACATTCCTTTTCCATGTTGAGTTATTTGCCAGTTTCAGAGTTTTATCTGTTGCAGTAGCTAGTACTGTATCTGTGAGACTGCGCTTGTTTCACTTTTATATGTCCATCTATACAGGAAGTGGCCTTTGTTCCAAATTCATAACTGGGAAATATGATATGATCATTATACTAAAAGGATCATGGATGTATAAATTGATGGAACCCTGAATTGATCAAGTCTAAATTCAAAGTTCATACAATGTGCTTTGCCTCACTTTTTTTTTTTTTAGAATATTATCCATGGCATGGAGGTCAAGTGTAAACAACTGTTTTTCAACCCACAAATGCTTTTAAATTGGGTCTTTTTAAATTGTGGTTCAAAATAATTTGAAGTGAATTTACTTTGTTTCCAAAGCTAAAGTTTTGGGCAATATTGCTTGTAGAAGGAAGGGGCCTCAACAAAGATGAATCTTAACAATAGTGGCATATTCAAAATTAAAGTGTAAAGATGCACTTGGCCCCACAGACTTTCGACCATGTTACTCTGGCTCTTGTATTACACTAGCACTGAAAGGCAGTTGGGGGGGAAAAGTATAAGTAGTATAAAGTTCTTTTTCCATGTTTTTAAGTTTTTCATTTTTGTCAAGTTTGCTTTTTTGCCACATTAAAACTGTATTTAAGACCTTTTGCTTTCATAATTTTAGCCTTGGCATAAGAACTGATTTGCTGAAGTAACGCTGTCTACATTTTCCAGACATGACTTCAAATTACTGAAATATAGTTAAATATTTGGCTCTATGTTTAGGTGTGCTGATTATGTGAACACATTCCATACGACAATTGTCCATTTTTTCTTATCTGGCTATTTTCTGTAAGGTAGCAGCCAACTTGGTTATGCCAACAGGTGTTTGTCATGGCCAATGAAGCGCTGATAAGCAGCAACAATAAGTGCTGTCATATTGGATTGCTATTTGTTATATTTTATAGTTTTTTTATAGTATGATTGTTTAGCCATTTAAGTCTATGGCAACTACCAAACACATTGACACTCAATATACAGAAAGATACCCCTGCACCTTTGCATCTAGTGCTACCAACAGGCAAAAGTTGCATATAACTGTCTATATCTCAGGCCCTAATAAACACAGAATCACCCCCTATTTTGTAAATGCCCTTTTAAATCAGCATTTCAAAACACTAGTTTGATTAGTGGCCATCTGTATCACATAATTTGTTATAACTTTTACCATTTGCTCTACGGTAACAAACTATTTGGATATTTCAGCTTGTTCTGTGTGCTGTGATGGTGCTGTTAATTCTGTTTTCCCCCAAATATGCTGCTTGAAAGTCTAATCTGGAAGTTATTCTGCTGCTCATTGCATAAGAAATGTTTATATGTTGGCTGTATGTCAGAACTTTTAATGTACTATACAGTTGGTGTATGGAATATTTCACTTTACATTTGCATTATCCATTACACAAACCGACAGCAGGGGTCAGAATATATTAATTTCAATCAGACATTTGCTACTTGAGTACATGAGTCTTAAAAACACTGCCCATTAATAACTACAGGGCAAAATAATTTGTAACAGATGTAAAACAAGTAAAGTAAATCTGAAACATTTGAACATCTTTAAGTCTTTACCATAAATAAAGATTTATAAATGCGTCTGTAAGCTGACCTCTCTTCCAATTGCATATTGCCGTGTAGGGAAGAATTGTAAATCTGACTACCTACTTGAGTTATCTCACTGGTTCATTAATTTGTAGAAAGCAATGGTCAAATACGCATCCAGTATATCAGGTGCCAGGAGGAAACAATTTGGAGTATGATACAGTGTGCAGGCCAACTAATTGTTCTGTTATCCAATAGAAAACCAAATTTTAAAAATAGTAGCATTTGCCAATTGAAGATGGTCTTACTATTAGGCTGAAGAAACAATCAGCATCATTGTACACCACACTATATCTGCCTAGGGACACAAGCCTGTTTCATGTCACAGACCAAATGTGGATTTCAATCCACAAGTGTTGGGTTGGCCTAGAATTATAAAACAAAATCAATTACCAAAATCAGACCGGTGCTGCTTTATTAGTCAGTGTTACAAGTCTGCCAGCCAGGGTAAGTGTGTCGACATGTAAGCCAACCTGAGAAGGGCATTGACTCATTTCTGCTTAGTAAACAGTGGCTCATGTGTGTTTGACTAAGTCTGTATAGGTAAAATATTGTACTCACTAAAAAGTTGTAACGTATGAGAAAGGCACTAATCCTGACTTATTAATCAGTATCCCAAAATCCTGTTGCATTTGTCTATTTAAGAAAAGCTCTGCTTAAAATTAAACAAAGGGTGGTAACTGATAGACAATATCAGAACAAAAAGCATATATTTGTTATTTTGATATGATATGCCCATCAGATCTATATTTGTTGCTCTGAGCTGAAATCCTGCTTCCAAATAAACTCAGAGCTGTAGCAGTTGCCTCCGTTACAGCTCATGGAGCAAGTGTACACGGCCAATGTTCCCCAATCAATACTGGCACCTGTAGAATCCACAGATAGACTGTTTAACAGTTGGGGCATCACCTAGAGAGAGAGAGATATTAGAGACATTAGAACTAGTTCCTGTGGAGTTTGCATTTTAGATGGGGAATAACATGCACGTTATTTTGTATGGTTGCAAAAAATGTAAGCTACTGTTAACAAGCATTCAACATCCAGAGTTTATTCACACTATATAACAATTATAAATTAGCCAATGAAAAGGGCTGTACAACTGTCTGCCTTTATTCATCTAAAAGTCATCTGGTATAAGCCCATTAGTTACCTGAAACTCAAAGGTTCTCTTGGTACCACAAGAGCATGGTGGAATATCCTGGTCAGAGGGAAGATGCTGGGATGACACCCATAGGGCAGAGCCTCCTCGACTGTAACGCAGCACCTATAAAAATAAAATACCAACTAAGCTGTTAAGACACAAATGTACTTATACTGTACATCCAACTGAATGTTAATGTTTAATTCACCCTACGCAAGCGTATTATGCGTCTGATTGTCCTACCTGCCTTTAAAATAAGATGCTGAGATGTATAGTCAAGCATGATTTAGTCGTTTAGGTGTCTATTCTATTCACCTGGTGTGGTTCTGAAGAGGTCCTCTTCTTGAACCTCTGGAATACTTTGTTGTCTTCAGTCTCATGCATAGCCATATCCTCCAGGTCGGCCTCTGCTAGCTCTGAACAAGAAATTAGGAATGTGTGGCATCAGGTGGGGAAAAAGACATACACACTGTAAATACTTACGAAACGTATCAATAGCTAAATAGATCTGGTAATGTCATGTCAACGTTTTTTTTTTTTAATCTTTTTTTATAACAAAACATAAAACCATAGACTCAAAAGCACGATTGAGGAAATAACAAAAACTGCACAATAGAGAAGAATCTTTAAACAAATTATAGCCAACCCTCTTCTAATGAAGGACAATGTGTATTCTCCTCTTCTTTGTCCTCTTTTTTTTCCTCATTCTCTCGCCCCTGCTCTTCCGGAACAGTGACCAGCTCGAACTCAGGAAAAAGGAATGGAGTGGATGAGACCATGGAGGCCTCTACACACAGAGAGAGGGAGTGTAGGTGACCACAGCATGCCTTTTAACTTTCAAGAGTCTTGAATATTGACTCGTTTTGTCTTGGCCCAAGACAAAACAACAGAGTCAATATTCAAGATGCTAGAAGTGCAACTTACACAGTAATAGCCAAGCTATAAGCATTATTTTCTCTTTGTTGTGTGTGTGTATTCAGCTGACCACTTCATTACGTGTAGAGGGGTGACAATGATGTCTGCATTATTCTTCCAAAGGAAAAATTACACAAAATTCCATATGCATGTACACACACCTTTGCTGCAGCACTCCTTGTGTGTGTGTTTCCAATGCAGTATCTGGTGATGCTTGCTACAGTAGGTTGGAACGTGACAACGGGAGCAGGCTTTATTGCCAGGACAACCACACACCCAACATAACTTTATGCCCGATGCAGGTAGCACGCTTTGGTTTGGCTCTGCATCATTGTGGGGTTCATCCTCTGCAATAAAGAAAAAAAAATTCTTGACACCAGGCCAGATTCTGGACATACAATATAATTGTCAAGATACTGGCCAAGTGGTAAAATCAATACAATAATTTCAAATGTTTGCCAATAAAAGAGGCTGCATTCATTATAGAATTACATAGCACTCCGATTTGGCGGTCCTCCATGCAAATTTACAAACCTGATGGAGGATCATATGGGTAGAACTCATTCCTTCTGGGTAGCTGGCTTCTGAATACTGTAACAAAAAATAAATGAAATTATTATACATTTTATTGAAAACTAAATTAAGAGTAAATGTTGCATATAACGTGACATAATTTACCTATAGCTCCAATTGTTAACATTGCAGTGGAAATAGTAAAAATAAATATGATAGTCTTGATAGCTACCTTTCATACAACGACTATCGTTTCGACTGTAGCACTCGGGAGTTTTGCAGCAGAATATAAACACTGTTCTGTGGAAACTTATGTCCTGACCAGAGATTGGCGCATACACCTGCAAAAGTGGATAGTTCGCTGAGAACACAGGACCTTATTTGAGTTCCAAGTCATAAACAACACAACCGGCATAAACCAGTAGGTTTACTCTGGGTGAAAACGAAACACATTATCGTTAGGTAGGTTACAGCCAAAGACGATACGGGGGCTATTATTTCATTCACCATACTAACCTGCAAAAGGAAAGCCATTGGCATGTGGCATATTTCACACTCTAACATGGGAAGGCAGGGGAGGTCTGTCAAGCTGAGCCACGCTGGTCTCCCCCCAACTTTACTTGGGAACTGGGCGCTCTGAAGCTGCCAGGTTTCCGCGTCCTCCAAAAACCCTAGAACAACTTCTTTCCTTTCTGTTACCGATATGTTGTGTTCAGCCATGTTAAAATGATTCATTGAAATACGTATATCAATATATTGTGTTTATAACGCCTTGAATAAATGGAAACATGGATGTGAGTCCTGTTATGAAATTCGTCCGGGGGAAATAATGAACGATTTGTATACGGTTCCTCAATTGAATAAACTAACGTTAATTGTAGAAATTACTACAAATTTGTTACTCAAATTCAAACTCAAATAATAAACATTAAATACAATAATGATTATGTTACACATAGCTCATACGAAGATGTTACACAATGGAATACTTGCTGATGAAGTCTAGAGGCATTTTTCCATTTCTCCACTAGATGTCTGCCTTGGCATATTTAGAGTCTACTGCTAAATTTCATTTAAATTTCGATTGAAAGGTTAAAGGTGAGTGAAAAAGTAACATTGTCTATATATATATATATATATATATATAGTGTATACTGTAGGCCTGTGTGTGTGTGTGTGTGTGTGTGTGTGTGTGTGTGTGTGTGTGTCTGTTTTCAAAGACAGGAGGCTAGGAAGGATATCCCTATCTGTGCTGTGTTTCATTGTTTAGAGATCAATGTGGCATTGTAAATATATCCATGAATTCACAGTCTAATCAAGGAGGTTAAAAGTGAGTTAAAACTTTTAGCCTAATTGAAATCTGACAGGGCTCTGCAATAATAGCCTAAAGAAAATCAGTAAATAACCAACATGCCTGGAATGGTAAATATATGTTTTATATTAATATACTCTATTACAGGAAACACTGATAATTTATTTTCCATATTTGCTGAGTGCTGAGTGAAAAATCAGTGCTCTCTCTCTCTCTCTCTCTCTCTCTCTCTCTCTCTCTCGCCCTCTCCCTCATATGACGGTTTATGATGTCATCTGATTCATGAGGAAAGGGTTGGGGGCGATTATGATAATGTAACAAACTGCAGTAGACTGATAAATACAACACCCGTCTTTGGGTGTTTCAGCAGTTTATTCGAACTTGCCATATTAAGTATGGGGGCGATACGGAGAAGGACGAATAACAACAACAGCAACAAAAAGGTACCCAAGGAACTGTTGAGTTGCTGATAATGTGAGGTGTGAAAACTCGTCCCTATCAGGACTGAATCCGCAACTCGTCCGGTAGCCTTCTTTTCTCCCACATGCCGATGCCTCCGCAGGGCGATGGAGAATACAAACAACCAGCGGCTTCCCCTGCTCCCCCTGTCCCGCCGAGGAGGCTCCGAAGCCGGGATAAGGGTTCCGGGAAGGCTCGGTTGTCCAAAGCAGGGTTATGGGGAGATAAAGGAGGGGAGAGACGGGTGAAGTGTGTATTGGTAGGCGACGGAGCTGTAGGGAAAACCAGCCTGGTTGTCAGCTACACCACTAATGGCTATCCCACGGAATATGTCCCCACGGCGTTTGACAATTTCTCAGGTAGGCAAAAAAAAAAAAGTTATTTCAACGGATGACTTGGCTGCCTTGTCGTAACTGAGTAACTTCTAATCGATAGCTAATTCTAATGTCTAGGCTATGTTTTTTTTACTGACCCTGACGGAATGGTGCGCGCTTGTTGTGTGCGTGTGTCTGCGTGGCTGTCGTTACCTCTGTAGCGGTGGTATCTGTGGATGGTCAGCCAGTCAAACTACAGCTCTGTGACACAGCTGGACAGGTAAATATTTACTATCCACACACACACAACACACACACAGACACAGACACAGACACATATCAGTCTTTTCTCTCTCAACAATACAAAATTATATTGATCTCAATCTATCTCTCTCACCCTATATACACACTCATTTCCTATCTTAAGATACTGCTAAACACTTCTTTTGTTGTAAAACAGACGGGCAAAGGCACAATCTGTAAATACTTCTTGGTTATCTCTCTGGAGTTTGGGAACACACATACATGTGCGCGCGCACGCACACACACACACACACACACACACACACACACACACACACACACACACACACACACACACACGTCATTCCTACTCCTCGAATAAGGATTCACTGTCATAGTCATCAAGATTATCTCTTCAGGAAGTACCATCGCACAAAAACAGGAAGGGAACGACAGACAGAGAGTTAAATGGAGAGAGAAAGAGAGGTATAGAGACAAGGGAAAGCATAGTTTAGCTTCACAGTTTAGCATCAGTCAATAAAACCACTGGTACTCTCTGGCTTGGCCTTTTCCTCCAGGCCGCTTTGAAGTTATGAAGCTACAGTATCTCATGACTCTGTTTCCCTCCCCCTCTCTCTCTCTCACCCTGTTATCTCTTCTTGCTCTTTCCCTGCGGTATCTACTGTATCCCTCTGACTCTCCCTCTCTGACGCCTCCAGGATGAGTTCGACAAGCTGCGCCCTCTTTGCTACACCCACACAGATGTCTTTCTGCTGTGCTTCAGCGTGGTCAGCCCCGCCTCTTTCCAGAATGTTCCTGAAAAGTGGGTTCCGGAGATCCGCCGGTACGCCCCCCTCGCTCCGCTGGTCCTCGTCGGAACACAGTGTGACCTTAGGGAGGACGTTAAGGTGTGTTAGAAGACGTTATTGGTCAGGATGGTTTTCACCACAAACGAATAGTCATCCATGAACCAAATAATTATAAAAGTATAGAGTGTAAAAATTACATGTTAAAGGTCATAACTGTATTATTTTTTTAAAATACATTATATTTCAGTATTTCAGGAGAACTCATTTTGGTTTTGAATAGAATATTAACTTTATATATTTTCTCCTCTCTTTAGATTCTCATCGAGCTGGCTAAGTACAGAGAGCGTCCCGTGGAAACTGGGGAGGCGAGGGCCTGTGCAGATGAAATTGGAGCTGTGGCCTATATGGAGTGCTCCTCTCTGACCCAGAAGAACCTGAAGGAAGTCTTTGATGCAGCCATTCTGGCTAGCCTGCAAAACGAGACCTCCCATAAGGCTGCGGGGGGGAAACATAAACGACAACGACAGCAGAAGAACACACCAGACAAGATGAAGAAGCTGTCCAAGTCATGGTGGAAGAGGTACTGCTGTCTGGCCTAGAGTGGATCTGCCAATGGATTTACGCTGCAGACTTCTTCTGCCTTAGCCTTGTCTGTTGGGTTTATTATAGCTATTGCTTGGACTAGCTTTACGTTGGTTCATCCTCTTGGAACTTGTTGTGCCACATTAAACTGGACCTGAACTGTTCAATATAAATGGATGAGTTCCCTTTTCTAGGTTTCTATGTTATCTTGGATGGAATTTACCACTGGGATTTGTACTGATTCTAGCAGAAACCTGATTTGGACCAGGAACTGCTGAAGTGTAGCCTAGAACAGAGCCTTGGATCATAACTCAGCTTTTTGTAACCTGTGTTACAGGTTAAAGTGTCTCATTTAAAGTAGTCCACTAATGGTACTGCTGTGTGGCCTTGAGTTGACACATCTGACAACTAACCTATGGGATTTTCTAGTCTGGATTAGTTTTAAATATGGTCTGGATTGTGCTTGGACTGTTCTACTAGAAGGACCTGGCATACTATTGTTTCTAGTACTATCTATACTGCTGTGTGATCTTCACGTACAATTGTCCATGCAAACTGTCCACTTTCTAAACTTTTGCACTGTTACACAGTAAGAAAACAAATAATTTTAAAGCTCAATTGTTTTTTTTGTTAGCTAATCTCAAATACCTTTCTGCCTTTACATACCATTTAACTCTCTGAGTTCTGATTGCATCATTAAACATAAGAAGAGTTGAGTCATATCAGACTCAACTAATAGCCCCTTTTTAGGTTTAGTCTGGCTCTGGCATCTGATCAGGTGCTGTTATTCTGCTTAAAATGTACCTATGAAAATCTTATATGAACATCAGCGCTGTCTCCAACTTGAACCAGAGAAGACCTATCAGCCTAATCAGCCAAAACACCTGTGGGAGTTTCCACGGGCAAGCCATATGCGTCCCTCACACACCCACAGTTTGGCCTCTGTGAACATACCAAATTTGTTGTTGTTTGAAGTTCACCGTGGCCTTTAGAGTGGCACTTACAGTGAAAAAGTTCCACCGATTTTTAATGTTCTATGGCTCATATTACATTTGGAAAAGAATAATGTTAAAAGACAATACAATTGTTTCTACCACAGGGGTCATACATTTTTGTCTCCATTAGACCTAACACTTCTGATCTTTGTTCAGTTTTGTTTTCTACTTATAACAGATTCCCATTATGGGAAATAAACACAGGCTCATCGCATTCATTAGTGGGTCCATTCCATTCTGTTATACCAGTGCACCAGTATAGACAAAACTGGTGAAGTAACCAATATATTGTCAGTACTGGAGTACTGGCATCTGCACAATATAGATACCACAGCCTAACCTCTGTTAAGCAGCAATGTCACAGGACCTATATGTGACAAAACACGGGTGTTGTTCCCTAACGACAAGTTACATCTCTCCCAAAACACTGCAGTCTGTTTAGAGTAATTTTTCATGCAATGGTCCATCCTACCTACCCTGTAACAATCCTGCAGTTGTTATGAAGGATTATACCATCTGTGGCAATGGGACTGACATTCATTTGCTACTCTGTTCTGCCATATTTTATAGTTCTCTGCCACAAGGAAAGTAATATTCACAAGTCATTCATTTTTAGCATGCACTGATTTGTACCCCATACTGTGAATTAGGAGCTATTTACATATTCAGTGAAATATTTGAGTATCAATGAAGTGTATGAGTATTTGACTCATTCAGATCTCCTGCACTTAGCTCTTGTTCCCAAAATATAATTTTCCACTGGGCCACATTGCTAGCCAAAGTAGATCTTCCCCACTATGCAGAAATATAAAGTACTGAATTTAGTGGACTGGCTAGATAGTATTCTAGCTAATTTATGATGCTAAACACAGCAACTGTGAGTGAGCTGATGTTGACTCTTTCCTATGATAGAAAATACATTGTTTCTTACTGGAGCATACGCATAAAGCACTGTTTGTTTTCTAATGTGTGTGTGTCTGTGTATGTGTTTGTGGAATGAAGTAGGCAAAAGGTCACAGATACTTATATGACAAGTCATTTATAAACCTTTCACTTTTAGGTCTCTACTAAAATTGATGACCTATTCAAACTTGAGCTAATATCTTAGGCCATATTACACAGTGACAGAAAATATCTAATTGTATTTATGCTGTACATAATATATCTTATTTTATTTATACATACTGTATATTTTTACTGTACATTTTTTGCATTAATTTACAATTTTGTGCCAACACAAACAAACATATTGGTAATGTTTAAAAATTCCAGCATTTCCAGGATTCTTGTTCCTTTCTAATCATCGTAACATTGTGTGCCGTATTAATTTAAGTTAGATCTGTAATGCTTTTATCATTGGTGTAACGTGTGATATCCCATCTGAGTAATATTTTACACAGCATGTTTACGGAGTAGGGTACTGCAGGTGGGATAGATGGCTCTGCTATGTAGAAGTGTTGGGTCTCTGAAAGTGAATAATACTGTCTGGTGAAAGGAATCAGGGAAAATGGAAAAAAGGGTTTCATACAAGAAACCAAGAACTGTTTGGTAAAGAGTGGATGTTACAAGAGTTACGTTAAAAATCTATTCTGTGGATCCTGTGGTTCATGTGAAAAATGAATTAATGAAATGTAAGGTCAAACTCAAGTTATGGTGAAGAATCTGATTTAATAACCTTTATGCTTACAGAGCTGTTGCCACACTGGGCAGGCAACTGACCTGCTAATATTCCCTGGTCATGTAGCTGCTGGGTGGTGATGCCAACTAAAACCTTACAGGAATGTACTGTATGTTTTACAATGTGGAAAAGACACAAGATGATTCAAAAGCACCCAGTCGCTGTATGTAAATGCACTCTCATGTTACCACAATGCCCTTCAGCCCCTTATAACATTACAGTACAATTACACAGAGGTCAAGGCATGCGTAATTATGAATTGCACAGATATATAGCCTACTGTCTAGTAATGCCAGGTGTAGTTACAACAAAAAGCAGGAGAATTGGGGCAGTAACCGTATTATTTGATTAGCTTTCTCGAATGACCAATGTATGTTATTGTTTTACATGCCAGATCACACCCACTGAGATAGTAGAACTGTTCTCTTTGCCTATGTTTTGTATGCATTATAGGTCTTTCACAGTAGAACAAATATTGGTTTCATTTTGATGTGGGATCACTATTTACTTGATTAATGAATGAGTCGCTCCAATCAGAGCATATTTTTGTACCTTTCTAAATAAAAATATCTGGTATTGTACATGCTCTATTTTGCTGATTTTTAAACCCAAACCCACACCTAAGCTAATTTCTGTCACCAGCTGTGGCAACAATTGTGAATTTACTAAATACGAGGAAATTGGTGTATGCCACATGTTCTAAATCTGATGTTACAAGCTGTTGTTAAATGTGACGTGGCATTAGTGAGAGTTCAAAAGGAATTATGAGCCTGTTAAGAACAAATAAAAAAAGAAAATGATCATGCATGAGGCCCAATGTGTTTATAGTCAATAAAAAATGTCAATAAAGCTTGTCCCACCATAGGAGGATAGATGGTGACGTGACTACAAAGCGTTTATTGTTACATTAATGGAACAGAGATTGTTTTGAGATTATATTTTTCCTTTGTCTTTTACATCAAAGTTGTTTCATAGATGTTCAAAAAAGATCCATGCCCAATACTCCCGTGACACAAACATAATTTGTATCAGAACCCTTTGTGTTGAATAAGTGCAACAGTAAAACAGGCTGTGCTCAGCTTACGCACATCTGAAGAGCAGGAATGGGAGAGGAGATCACACAGGCAGATGTGCGTGCACACACACAAACGCCAACCCACAATACACATTTACAATAAACAGTCAGTCACACACACATACACACACCTGCAATCAAGAAACACAATTACGGTACCCATACAATGTCTGCTGACTTCTCTCACAATTACCAGTCTTGCTGTTTTAATCCATTAACCCAATTGCCTACTAACATACGAATGCTGAGGGCTCTCATGTTGAGACTGATTTTGAAAGCCTGTTGTAACTTTTTTGTTTAGGGGTCGGTCCTTCAGCGTGCAGTGAAAACGTAAGAACATTTTTTTCTTCAGTTACTTGTGTCTTGAAAATGTTTTTGCTGTGCCTGACAAGTGCGAGTCCATAATGAGAAGGATTGTATTTGTTAGATCCCCCCCCTCCTTTTGAATTGAGCAATGGCTTGTGCATTAGTACTGTTCAGCTGTTGTCGTGCAGCGTATTGCTCTCATTGGAAACGGAACTACACATTAAAATCCAAATATTTTACTGAGCAATAAACACATGCTATACTCTAACGCCTCCACGTGGGATTATTAGAAAAACATGGAATGCTGTGCCATGTTTGTCACTTAATTGAATCTCCTTTGTCTTGTTGACTCAGGGCAGGAAAACATCCTAGAGAAACAAGTGTGCCAAACTTATTAATGGTGTCACTGCTTATTTATTTCACATGGGAAATTATATTTTTTACTGTCTGCATTCACACACACATACCCAAGTTTCCCTCTCTGTATATGTGTGTGTGTTATATGACTTATATAACTTAGGGAGGAGCCAGAGTGACATCGTACAACACACTCTTAACGAGCAGCATTGAAATACCATCCCTACTTGCTTAACAAGCTGTTAATACAATCAGTGTGTGTGTGAGTGTGTGTGGGTGTGGGTGAGTGTGTGTGTGAGTGTGGGTGAGTGTGTGTGTGTGTGTGTGGGTGTGTGTGTGTGTTGTGACAGGGAAAAAATAAAGAACGTGATGAAAAGTGAGTGAGAGAGAACGACAGATGTGAATGCAGTGTGTGTGTTTGTGTGTGGGTGGTTGGGGGGTGTCAGACAGAGGACCAGAAAGGGGGTGGCACAGTCAAAGGAGAGCTGGAGAGAAAGAAAGGCTAAGCTGGTGAGAGTGACAAACAAATAGGGTATCTGGAATCATTCCAGGTATGGGAAACCAGGTATGGTTGTGGGAGGGTGTAGGAGGTGTGTGTGTGTGTGTGTGTGTGTGTGTGTGTGTGTGTGTGTGTGTGTGTGTGTGTGTGTGTGTGTGTGTG
>JAOEHI010000018.1:5753127-5791770 GCA_025447815.1 Percopsis transmontana | reverse complement strand
ACACACACACACACACACACACACACACACACACACACACACACACACACACACACACACACACACACACATACAGGAGCATAGCATACACTGGACTGGAATTATAGACAAGGAGAGGAAGAGGAGGCGAGGACAAGGAGAGGAGAGGGGAGGAGAAGGAAGGTATAAAGGGGATGGCTAAGGGGCTGCATACTCACTCTACAATGTGTGTGTGTGTGTGTGTGTTTGTGTGTGTCTTTCTACTTGGTTATGGCCCTGCCGTGACAGCTGGGGTCAGTACCACAAGGCTGGTTTCTCTACTGACCGACGTTTAAAAGTAGCGATTGGTCACTCAATAGAACATCACAGCTGTAAGGTGGCAGTAATGCATCTAGTGGTTGACCCCCCCCCCCTTTACAGTCTGGGCTAAGCCCCTAATGTGTACAAATGAATTATGCACAACCTCCAGGCCCAGGTGGCATATGGAAAAGTTGCCCCCTTTATTTCCATTTTCTGCCACACTGCATACTGGGGATAAACTGTAAGTAGGTTCATCTTTTGTATAAATACAAATGAAGACCATCACACTCATCAATCTGTGAAGATAATATAACAATATTTGAAGGCCCTCTATTGCATTTGCTTGGCCTAAAAAGTGACAAATTAGCAATGGCGTGGTGAATAACAAAGGGCGCTTAAGTGTAAAATGCGTTACCTCCAATATGTACTCCCCAAACTCGGGTACCTTTTTTTTTTTTTTTTTAACCCTGTAGCAGTTTTACTTTCCTTAAAAAGTTCAAAGAACCGTTGTTCTTTATGTGCAGGAGGGCAGCATATGGCAGCTGGTGACCAGGGCTTTGTTTGAATACTGACACCAGAGAGATGGAGAGAGAGAAAGAGAAAGAGAGAGAGAGGGAGAGAGAGAGATAGGGAAGATGTGAGTGGTGTGTGTGCCTATTCAAACAATAGGCCCGCTTTAAGCCTGTCTCCTGTGATTTTCCAACTCAGCGAAAAGCTATTGTGGCGTTGAAAAAAAAGCTACATTAAAAAGCTTAGCATGGTATGTGCTAACAACTGCCCCGAGCTCGTGTAATACAAGCAAATGGCTTTTACCGGTCACAGTCGCAGTCAGTGGATCTGTGGCTGCTTTGTGTCTGTTGGTACGTCATTGCAACAGCATTCACTGCTTTACTATGCCGGCCTGGTCGTTATAGCCCAAACAACTGAACTGAACAACTGTCTGTCTGTCAGCCCGTCTAATATTCCCTTTCTTCCCTTTCTTTTTACAGTAAACTATTTTCAACCGAACCCTCTGTGACTCACGACAAAATTGTGTGTGTGTGTGGGTGTGTTTTCTGATTGGGTCAGTGAGACTGCTTGCTCATTTATCTGTGTTATTGTCATGTGTGCCATGTTGACACGTGTATCTCAGATAATCTCCCATCCAGTTTAATCATGTTGTGTGTGAATGCCAATGACTTTAGCGTGTTTGTGTGCAGCTGAGGCCAACATTGGTTTCTTGACTACCACTACACACCCAGTGACTGAAACACACACACACACACACACACACACATCCATGTACACACAACGTCGTCAGGCTGGGGCAGCTGGGACTATATCCAGACTGGTGGTTTCACTCTCCAGCTATAAATACCCCTCTGCTTAATCCAAAAATACACACACACACACACACACAATGAAAGAAACACACATCCATTTGCAAACGCATATACATACAGTATGTCGAGACAGATAAATTTACTGCAGCCACTTTCCCGTACAAATGCGCTTTCTCTCTCTCTCTCTCTCTCTCTCTCTCTCTCTCTCTCTCTCTCTCTCTCACACACTCACACACAGACACACACACACACACACACACAGACACACACACACACACACAGAAGGCCCCGGTCTCAGTGGAGGCTAGCTAAGCGGTCTGTGATTATGGGGTGTGTCTTTGTCTCATTTAGTGGTTCCACATGGAGACAGTCTTCTGCTGTATCAGACCACTGTGCGCACACACACACACACACACACACACACAGAGAGTCAAGGGAGATCATGGCTGTGAAACATGGGAAACGGTTAGTTTCTGATCACATTGAGATAAGTAAAACGTGCAATTTCCCTATTATTTAGAACTTTCCCACCGTTCATTTTCTCACACCTCTACCGACCAAAGCCATTAATACTCATTCCTACTGAAAACAGTTTATTCGGCATAGTCGACAAACACCACCGCTACTGTGTGAATCTGTCTCCTTGTGTGTATCAAAAGCATCCTTCCATTGCCTCTATATGTCCTGTTCTATATGTGTGTGGAAAATACACAGAAGATAGTAGCTGGTACCTTTGCTAAACTTTTAGTGTGTACCTATGCTGATTTCTCTACGCGAAATTGAGACATTTCCACCAATATATACTCACCCCGTATTTCTTTTTTACGTGCTATTCATAACATGATCACTGGACACCAAGCATTTTATATTTCATTCATCATTTATTTTGGAAAAATATTGCGCGGTTTTCCAGTAATAAAAATGACAGCTCTGTACATATCAGTCTTCTCTTAAATACAACACAGTCACAGTGGTCTCAAGTGCCTAACACATACATGCATACATACTTACATACATACATTATCTGCAAAATAAAACAACAATAAAACTTAAATTATAACAAATTTAACACAAAATATCACAAAACACATAATAACACAAATAATTACAAAATTAAATTAAAGAATACATCTTTCTTTATATAAAAAATAACAATAAAAATGAGAAACAACTGGAGGACAGTATATTTGAACCAATCTGAAGGTGGTTGTACTTTCCTTGGTGGGAGACTGGCAATGAAGGGGGCAGGGGCGGGCAGTGCCAGTTGTGACACCACACGCCATCCCCTCGACTGTACACACACACACACACAAACACACCTCTATAGTGCAATGAGGTCTTGGCAGTTAGACTAGCCCATTGAGGCACAGCCTTTTGGGAAACACTACAACATCAGAGGTCAGATCAGTATTGAACAAGAAAATGTTTTAGGCAATTGAAGGTAAACTCCTCTGTTGCGTTATTGCAACTTCCCTACCCAGCTCACTGTTTTGAAACACGATTCGGGGGGAGGAGTAGAGAGGAATGTCAGCCATTCAGCACTCAGGTGCCGGAGGGACATGCGCTCTCTAAGTTTCAAATCAAAAGAATGTTTTTGTAATGCTGATAATGCAAGGGTTAATCCAGACAAAAACCTGGAGTGTTCCATTAAGCAAACAACACCATTCAAAGAACTTACCGCGACTTGAGTTGTACTGAAATCTTTCTGGAATGTGATCAGGATGTGCATATAAAATAGAGGGAGGCTGTACACAAAAATAACAAATTTTGATTTGGTTTAAATATTTTCATTGTGTCTGACTTGGTTCTCTAGGACTGTTGCCCAAAACGTACTGCCAAACATTGCCTTCTGCGTCACAACCTCCAGGGGTCAGGGGCCAGTATGGCCCAACAGTATCCATGGTGGATCTATCTGCAGTCACTACTGGAGTTTTCACCTCTAGTATCTGCTGAGAACCAGCTCTGCAGAAACACTCTACAACATCATCACAGTGCTACAGATGTAGCTGTTGTAAAAGTCCCACTTTTAAATTAAAAAATAAAAGGTTTTCCTCCTTTCAGCCATTAGAATGCATATGGAATGGTCAGATACATTACATTTTATTTATTATTTTATTGTACCTGAACTGATTACTTTGTGAGATAGAAGAGACTACAATGGCTGCATTGAGTATTAATAAAAGTAGATACAGAATGGGGGGCTTCTACAATAGCTACTATCATAGTACTATTGTAGGATCGGGATTTCTACCTTGGCTATCGATCTAGCTTCTACTCTGCAGCACTACACACAAAGCTAGACAGTTAACTGTCCAAGATCCACACCAGCATTTAAAATGCACCATTTAAGCACAGCACATAACAGTACTACAACAGTACTTAAAAAGTTCTCTGTACTCCAAGGGTACAACACAGTTTGTCCAGTCAGTACTCAAAAGTACAACAATAACACTTGTCAACATCCAAGTCAATACTCACAATGGAAGTGTTTCAACATGTCTTTGCCAAAGCTTCGTCAATAGCACAGTACTAATTCCCAGTTTAGATCAGCGCGAGTACCATCTTGATCAGTTCTCAAGTATTCTGGTTTGTACTGGTTTGAGTGTGATTTTGAGTTAAGCACTACTTCTGAACATTGCTTGTACACATTACAAGCACGTCGTCTTCTTCCATCTTTCTTCCATCCATGGTCAGTACTAGGCCTGCTGCATGTCCAACAGAAGTGTAATCTGTCCATAGTATTAGTCTGGTGCTATGCGTGCACTCAGGCAGTACTGATTCAGTGCTAACTCAGTAGACTACTAGCTTGGTAAAAGTCCTCCTGTAGGCTATATCCCAGCACTGTGAGGGTCCACATCAGCAGCAGAGACACGGAAACAGCAGCCAAATGCAGGAGTAAAACCTCCTGAAAACAAGGTGAGCTCTACTGCTCAGAGTTGGCCTGGACCGGATTCTGCCGGAGTGCACCGGTCTGTTCTGGTCTGGACTGGTATCATACCTGAAACATGAAGAAAGTTTAGCGGTTATTTCATTGTAAAATGATATTAATATATCACTAATACATTTAATATTATAACATTATTTGTACAATCAAATTATTATTATGGACTTTATTATAGTGAGTATTATATCTAGTGGAGCTGGAGCTGCTACCCCCGCGACCCGATTCCGGATAAGCGGACGACGATGAGATGAGATTATATCTAGTGTGTCAGGCAGTGGTTGTGGTTTTAGTAGAGCTCACCTCTGTAGCAATGATACACTCGTCCTTCTGGTCAGAGATAACATAAACGGACTGGTATTTGGTGTCGGTGTTACTCTGGTACTTGCTGTCGCTGGAACAGTGATATTTAACATCACTAGTTGACTGGTATTCAGCATCACAGGCTGGGTGGGATTTCAAATCACTGGTTGACTGATATTTTGCATCGCTACAGCAAGTTGACTCTTCTTGCCGTTTCTTTTCTGAGGCCTCACTATGGAACACAAGAAAAAAGCAGGTTAATATTTGTGTTCTGCAGCAACAGGTTTTAAATATACAGTACTTTATAATGATTACGGTGTAATGATTACGGTGTGTGTTCATTGATTAAATAACACCCAAGTACCTGTTTAGTCTCTTTCTGTGACTTTCTTCTATTTCTGACTCTTCACGGAGGTCACATTTGGCCTCTGTGTCCTCCTGCTCCTCCTCTTTACACAGAGACATCTCCTCAGGCCGGAGCTCATGGACCAGGTTGTACTCCAGACTTGGGTAGCGAGTCTTAAACCCATTTTTCTCAGCCCCACTGAACCCACTTAGCCCATTCAGGCCACTAAGTGACCCAGTCAGCTCTGAACGGTAATCCACCTTCTTATTCGTGTTTTTCACTGATGCTGTCACCGTGTTAGCAAGCTCCTTGTCTCCACGGAGGCAGTTGTTGGTTGTCGTTATGTTGTTCATGGTCTCGTGGCTGTCACTGTGAACGTTGTCACTATGGTGATCACGCCGTTCCTGCAGTTTGACCCGGACGAAGACCACTAGCACCGAACAGCCAATTAGGGTCACGAGAACAAGGAAGATGCCGGCGCACACGGCAGTCCAGGGGAAGCCAATGTCATCCTTGTCCTCCTCATCTTCATCGTTTCCGTTTTCTGGTGAAGAGTATCTCCGGTCTGGTCCCTCCACCACCGGCTGGCCCCTGGGTGCCTCTGGAAGGAGGAACTGGCAGTTGTGGCCACCATAGCCGGGCACACAGGCACACACGTAACGGCCCCCACGCTCATGGCAAGTGGCTGCGTTGTGGCAAGGGTTGTGATGACAGCGTGAGATCGGGGAGCTGCAGTTTCTACCTGTATAGCCTGTGGAGGAAGTACATGTCAGGCGTTAGAATGTTCCTCTGCTTTCAGGGTTTACCAGTTGGAAATTACACGCTAAAGAATCCACACTGTACATATAATTAAAACTTTGTAATGTGGACATTGCACTACAAGCTTCAGAGTTGTCTCATTGTACCTGGGGGGCAGTTACAGGTGTAACCGTTCACTCCCTCCTGGCAGGTCCCACCGTTAAGGCAGGGGAAGGACAGACAGTGTCCTGAGCCACCGCTGCTGTCCTCACAGTTAGGACCAGAAAATCCATCTGGACAGTGACACAGGTAGGCGTTCACCAAGTCGACGCACTCTGCATCTGAAAAGGGAAAGAGAGAGAGAGAGAGAGAGAGAGTTAGGCCTCTGATAGTCTGACAGCTGGAAATCAAATGTTTGATTGGAATCTGATGTAGTGAATAGTGATTCCGTTCTAACACATTACCATTCAAGCAGGGGTTGGAGGAGCAGTGGTCAATCTTCTTTTCGCAGTTGAAGCCAGCGTAACCCAAGGGGCACTGACAGAAATAGCCGCCCTCAGGGTTGTCAGCACAACGCCCGCCATTGAAGCAGGGCCCATCGGCGCACGTCATGGCGCTCAACTCACAGTTGTTGCCGTAGAAACCAGGTGGGCAGGTGCATTTATAGGTCTTGTCGAGGTCCTATGTGGGAAAGAAAGAGGGCAGCGTTACCAACAGGTGCATTTTCGTTTTTTTGTAGTCGTTCTCCCTCTCTCATTTCTCGAACTCTCTTTCGTAATGCTTACAGAGCAACTGCCTCCGTTGCGACAGGGGTTCCCAGAACATTCGTTGACCTCAATCTCACAACTGGCACCTGTGTACCCAGGGAGACAGGAGCATGTGTAGCTGCCCTGGCCGGTGTTGGTACAGGTGGCGCCGTGAAGACAAGGCTTATGGTGTGTACAGTAGTTCAGATCTGGAAACAACAAAGAATAAAAACGTTTATAAGCAATGTTGAATGTGCGAGTCCCAGACAGGGGGTTCTTCACAAATAGATATATTTAAGAAGATATAGTTAAGGATGATGGGTGTATGTTATCCGGTGAACTTACCCTGGTTACAGAAGAGCCCACCCCATCCTTCCTGACAGTTGCACTGCCAGGGCTGTTGGCAGGTACCGTGCAGACAGCCAGGGTAGCGGATACAGTCGTCGCAGTAACGCCCACTGAAGCCCACGCGACACCTGGGACACAACAAAGGCAACAGGTCAAAAACAGGCTCTGCCATTGAAGTATACTGGATGCATGTGGTTCCTTACTACGCGGTTGTTAGGACTTACTTGCACTCCCCAGGCTTGTCACAGAAGCCATGGTCTTCATCACAGCCAGGCAAACAGATGGCTGCAGAGAGAGAGAAGATTCACAGAGGTCAATGATTGGAGCAAATACTATTGTGTGGTTTGTGCTCTGAAGATGAAAGGGCCTCCAGTACTGCTGTCTATATGTCTACTATGTCTCCAGAGACTGGTCCTGGGCCCATTTTGAGTTCCGACCCGTGGTTAAAGAAACCTTGGCCTAGACCTATGTGCCTGCAGGGAGCTTCCCCAGCCTTGATCGCCAGGGGGATAACCAGCCAACCAGCCCTTTCCTTTAACACGGTTGCTCTCCAACACAAAAGGGCCCCTCACAAAGCCTCTTTTCTCCCTGACTGTGGGTCAGAAGTCCCATTTCTCACCCACGGCCCCTCTTTTCTCCTCCCCTCATCTCCTGTCCTGCCTTATTCCCTTGTTGGTCTTCCTCCATATTTCCCTCCTCTCTCCCTCCTTTCCCAATTCTCTCTTCCCCTGCTTCCTACTCCTCATTCTCTCCTCCTCGGCTTTCTCCTTTCCTTCCCTCCCTTTTCCCTCCTCCTCCCCCGCCCCGTCTCTCCTCCTCTGCCCTCCTCCTCCCCTCGGGGCCAGCTGGTCTGTGTGCAGCTAACCAGCAGACAGCTGCTCCATTGTCTCCTCTCTCTGAGCAGCTGCCCCCTCCACAACAATACACATACCCGTCCAGCCAATCACCGGCCCCGATCACAACAATACAGGACCCCCACTTGGCCAATCGGGGAGGAAGGTTGGAGCGAGGAGGCCCCAGTGGTCTAATGGAAGGCACGCGGCGTGTGAATTACCGAGGAGCCACGGCGGCTCATTAGAATGGAGGCCTCTGCTGTTACGGGCCAACTAACTGACGCCTGTTGCATGAGGGCCCACGTTAGGAGTGGGAAAAGTATTTTTTTTAGTCTTAAACAAGAGAGTAAAAAAAAATTTATAAAATGTTTTGTTGTTGCATTAGCATTTTGAAAAATAGCTAATTAGAAAGAATTAACAACAACTGTTAGAATTTATAAAAAAACAGAAGAAAACCAGTTTCCCCAATTGGTCATAAATTGATACTTGGATAGGTCCTTGTTAATATTCAATTTAGTTTTTTTAAGTCTCTCTCTAAACAATATAAAATTTCATTGTCCAGTTGTAGCATCGTAGTTGCTTCTGAAAGTCTAGCTGAAATAAATACTCACGTTCAGTGCAGTAGTGTCCCTTCCAGCCCGAGTTGCAGATGATCTCTCCACGCTCCCCGCAGGTAAAGTGTCCGAAGGCATCATCTCTCGGCCGACAGAAGACAGAGCAGCCCTCGCCGTAGTAATGCTCATCGCACAGGAAGCGATAGGAGTACCGCAGCTCGGTTCTGCCGCCTGTTTGCAGGTCATTGGACCACTCTTCCCCCACAGTCAGGTGACGCTGTGTGGTGATTCGACCAATCAGACGCTCCGGGTTGTCTGGAAGCGATAGCAACAGTGATGATGTTATAATGCATCAGATGTTACTGAAAATGTAGGCCTACCTGAATCTTTGTTGATGAATAACCAAAGAGAGCTTTAAAACTGAGCTAATAATTCTAACAAGGTTTCTTCTAAGCTTTTTGCTCCTCTTACCCCCTTCCCTGTTTATATATACACTCACTAAAGCAACCTTGCTAGAGACAGGTATAGGCATCATTACTATGGTATAAGTACAGGAATCAAGCTCCACAGTAGCCCCACTTCACACCACAGTGTGAAGTGGGGCTCACGGTGTCAAATCTAGAACCTGCAACGAGGCACTATTTGTACTTGCAAACAATATGCATATGGCCTTTACCTCTGTGTCTTTGAAGGCACCACTAAAAGAGTAGTTGTTTTGTTATGTAAGACGAATGTGAGTCTGTCTTGAAGTCAATAACTCCATTTAGGACTGCAGGCAGCAAATATTTCCTTTACACAAACCCATGTTTTAGGCTCATAAATGGAATCAGTAGACTACTCTTTCATCTTCTCAATGTTTAATTTTTCTACAGATTTTTGGCCCACAAAGTAGGCTACAGTGCATGTTCATAGACCTTGCTGTAAGCCCTGCTGTGACAAAATACATCTTAACCAAGTAGGATCAAGCTATATCTGGAATTGTAGACCAACAGACAAGTTATTGTTAGAAGTGTGTAAATCAAATCCTACAAATTCTAGTAAAAGTAAAAACGCTTAGGCCAAATAGGCCTATACTCTGTTTGACCCTGTGTGGTCATGGTGTGGAAACCAAGCATGATGATCCCTGCCAGCCCTGTGGTGGAAGCTATGCTACTAAAATGAAAACAAAGTCCATCATTAGCCCTCTGGCCTTTCTATCTGTTTTTGTCTGTCTGTCTGTCACCCACCTGTTGTCAGGTCGTCCAGGGAGTCAGTGTGCAGAGCCTCTATGATCAGTGAAAACGTTCCCTGAGGGCAGAAGAAAAAGCAGGCGGTGTAAGAGAAGCTGATGAGAGAGAGAGAGAGAGAGAGAGAGAGAGCGAGAGGCGACAGCTGCTACAGCAGCTTGCAGGCTGCCGCTGAGTAGCAGAGGGTCAGGGAGGCTCCCAATAAACTTCACAGCCTAATTCCTCGTGTTGATTAGTGGCCTAATAGGAGCCACTACCTGTTCTCATTTAACACCTCCGCCAGAATCACACGTTGATACCTCCGTAAAACCAAACGAGGCGGAATTTCACGCTGCGGTGCCGATGATGTGTCAAGTCGGAGCATGTAAAATTTCCAACCACCTCTAGTCATAGTATAGCGTTTGTTGACCGCCCCCCCAATGGTTCCACTCACTGCTAAAAAAGACCCTCAGAAGTGGGGTCTATGGGCCATTAGCCTCCGTTACATTATGTTAGATTTAATAGCACGTGAGAATTAGATATATGGCATACATTCACATTTCAATGCTTACAGTCTACGTTAATGAGACAATTTAGCCTACGTATCAAAATCTAAGTAATAGCCTACATAGATATTCAGAGATATCTCACTCACCGGCCAAGTGAAGCCAAAGGGAAACTGGATGGGGTTGGTGAAGCTTTCTGCATTGGTCTCGGGCACTTGGAATGAGTTGGAGCCGAGAACGGGCGTTACAGCGCCGCCGTATGTACATGGAGGCTCTGGTGAGACGTTGGCCTGGTAGTGCTTCAGGCAGATTCGGAAAAAAGTCTTGCATTCGCACTGTTGGTAGCCCTGCGGGGGCACAGAGCCCCCGACGCAACAGTTGGCATTCCCGGTCACTCCTTTCTTATTGAGGAACTCCTGCAACTTCAGCTCAAAAACGCCGGAGCACAGAACCTGAAGATGAGGACAACACAATAGATTCAATCCCCTTATTGATTAAGCCACCTACACCACACAATAAATCATTTTTTCGGTTATAAGCCGTCTATATTGGTAAATATAGCAGCAGTGGATAATAGTGGAAAAGGATAAGATATAAAAAAAGTAAAAGTTGGTGATTTTATACCTGGCAGCTGAGTAGTGAGAGAGTGACAGCAAGGAACAGGCACAGGCGTCCCATTGTGTTGACAACTCTTCAACCAGCAGTGAATGTTCCACAAGTGTGTGGCCCCGGCTCAAACCAGCATTGAGAAAGTTTTCAGGTTTCCCTTTATACGTTAATGGGACTGAGGTTTAGTTGACGCGTAAAGAGTAAAGAATTGGAACAGTTTAAATTCTTATCCCGGTTCTGTAGATCTTCGTGTTTTACTCCTTCATACGAGACACCAACTTTCTTGGGAAAAGTTGAGTGTAAAGTAATCCTCCACAGAAGCAGAATCCCCTTGGGTGAGAGTGAATGAAATTCCTCGTAAAATAAAATAAAGCAAATAATTCCAATATCGGAGCGTTAGGAGATGCAGTGGCCTTGTTTATTTTTCCACTTGATTGATAATGGTATAGCTGCTAATCCTAAACGCGTCCGTCTCTCTCTATAACCGTGCGTGTGTCTGCTGTGCTTCAAGTCCTGCGGACTTTTATACTGGGCTCGCGCAAGCCACGGATAATAAGATGCAAATGAGCCCCCCTCCCCTTTTCCCTCGCCACCACCACCAAGTCCGCCCCGGGGCGATCACAAAAAAGAAGGGGGGAGAAGGGGGGAGAAGGGGGGGGGGGGGGGACACACTACTTTTCTAAACCGTCCCCCACCTCTCTTTTTCTCAAAGAACAGGCCAAATGGCCACTGAGCTGTTAAATGTGCAACAACCTCTTCCCTGATGCCTCCTTCACAACAAAACACACTGGGCCATTTACATTCCGACAAATTCTTCAAGCTCTATATAAAATCCTTCACATCCCGGCATCAAATGACCTAAAGATTTACGCAACAGTAGGCTACGCACGCGGGCGTAAGGTCTGATATTGGTTCGCCTACCCGGCCCGCAGCCAGCCGTTCCAACTGGGTTATAGCGACCATCTGCTCAGCAACATTCCGATGGTGTTGCCCTTGCCATGGTTTTCTCATAATGAGAAATCCCCTCAAACAAGCTCTGGTCCTATATGATCATATTTTACGTCGGTTTTCTGGAACTAAACCACTTGAGGCCTATGTGTCTTGTGCGTAATGTAACCTATAGTTCCTACCAACAGGCTAGTAGTAATTACTAAACATCCCAACTTCTAATTTTATAACGAATTATTTGTCCAATTAATTTAATAACGAATCTCTATTAAAGCTACTCTGTTTCAACCATGATCAATCTATTTATCTCTGCTAATCTCCTCAAACTTTCTGTGATGTGGCGCTTATTTTACTTATTTTTGCGCACTTGTTAGAACTGACACGGTTTAGGAACAAACGTAATGCATTTGTAATCAATATTCCTATCGGGTTAAATCCCATCGCTAAACGCACACAGTTTACACCTAGCACAGCGTGCCAATTTCTCTTATTTTGCGGATGTCGTGCAGTAGAGGCAGTAAAAACACTTTGTGGTGTGTCACTCGCGTGGCTGTCATTAAGGGACTTTGTGACGGTGGAGGAGGAGGGGCGGGGGGACTAAAGTTTTTTCCTTTGTGCTTTCAGCTGTATGGTAATTCGTCTACCAGCACCTGCTCTCCCACAATAATATAGCACCAGAGAGAGAGAGAGAGCGCGCGCGAGCCATAGATAGATAGATAGATAGATAGATAGATCGATCGATAGATCTATCCGTCCATTCAGAAATATACTAAAATTGCTTTCTGGAGCGCATCTCCCTCATCTCTCCCATCACACACACAACAACATGGGCACGCATGCAACAGCGTACACAAATACACACACACACACACACGGGTGGACGTAAAAGAGGTGCGGGGGGAAGGGGCTTAATTAACAACTCTAGCTGCTTTTCGTGCACGCCACACGCACGCAACAACGTTTGAATGTTTTGGGGGCTGTACAAAACAAGGCTTTCATTCAGTCTTCAAACCGTATGTTATCAGTGGTCGCTTCTGAAGCGTGTTCCTTCGTTCTCTATTGCAATATCAACAAATCGTCATTTCGCAACGTCAGAAAAGTATGATGATACAATATTGTGAGCCGAATCGATTTATTGGGATATTCTGTTAAACGCGGAAAAAAACAGGTGTATTTTGCTCTGGTCGGACCAATGGAATGGCACGATGCTATAGGCTACATGAACCACTGGAGGTGGCCGGTTGCAAACCATTGTCATTGCCTCTATAGCCTCTATAGCCTACCCATGTATGTTTAGGACGCTGCTCATTTTATTTAACCAGTTGAACCCATCCTCCCCTCCTCAGTAGCATACAATGGTTCTATATGGCATGGCGTAAAATTCCTCTCTTGAAGTCTTTTATTTACACCACTCATCCCGAGTTTCAAAGGTCCCTGTAGCTGTATCTCTCTCTCTCTGCCCCTCTCGGTATTAGGCCAATATACTATCAGTCATTCATCACCATGACGTGGCACACATTTTGCGATTACGCCAGCAAAGCGTGAAGGAAAAGCATGGCACGATGGGGGGCGTATTGGGTGATTCCGCCCCCCCCCTCTTTTTCTGTTCCCTACCGACAACCACAAGGGCACTTTTTTCTCAACATAATTTATTGCCACGATTCCGTGATTCTGACTCTGGGATGTCGTGCAGAAAGCAGGTTCCTCCTTTCTTGGCCTGTGTGTGTGTGTGCCTTCGTGTTTGTGCATGTCCGCGCGTGCTCGTGACGGTAAAAGAATTGTTTAACTGCGGCTAGATTGTTTAACTCAAGTGTTTCCCTATTGTGTGTGTGGGTTCGCGCGCGCGTGTGTGCGCACACGTGTATGTGCGCGACCAGGACCTGTGCCCACAGGGAACAAAGGAAGAGGTCTCGCGCCCTGCCGCATATTCATTCCTTTCTCTCGCGCAGTAATTCCCATTGATGCTCATTGTACGGGGTGTCGCGAGCCCCTCAGGGAGGACCGTGTGATTTGTGAAGGGTCGCGGGGACAGGACACGCCTCTGGAGGTGGGAGGGGGCAACCCCCTCCTCGAGCTTCGGCCATCTGCTCCCCAAACACCACAACACTACCAAATGGTGTTTTCTCAACTTCGTCTATCTATCTTCTATCTCTCTATTCAATCTCTCTATTCTATCAAGCATGTGTTATTGATTATTAT
Source organism: Percopsis transmontana (assembly GCA_025447815.1). Taxonomy (NCBI): domain Eukaryota; kingdom Metazoa; phylum Chordata; class Actinopteri; order Percopsiformes; family Percopsidae; genus Percopsis; species Percopsis transmontana. Next base: position 5,777,893 of record JAOEHI010000018.1, on the reverse strand, counting down.
TATTACTGCATCGTTCTGCCTCTTTACTTTCGTCTCTCCATCCTCGGTCTCCTTCCCTTCTCCTCCTCCTTCCCTCTAATCATTTCTGTCGACTGCGTTTTGCTACTATACTGAATACATGTAACGGTATGAGGTGGCCATATGGCCAGAGTTTGTGCGCGTGTGCGTGATCCCAGGAATGGTTGAGTGGCCTTCGTGGGAACCTCCTCATCCTCACCATCACATCAAATATACACGTTAGCTACTCTTTGGTTTAATCATTAACTGTTCACTGTTCACATATAGCGTAGATATATAGATAGACATATCTATATATCTATCTATCTAGCCTATATGTAGCCTATATATATATATATATATATATATATATATATATATATATATGCTAGCCTACTGTATAGATAGATAGATAGATAGATACGATAGCTCGTTGTAATGCTGTGAGAGAGGGTCTGGCACTGATTATAATAATAAAGACAGAGTCGCGTGTCTCGACCGGAGAGTTGATGGATAAGGCTTGCGCAGCGACAAGGATCCTTGGAGACAGTCGAAATGGACATGTGCCCCCCTCGTCTGTTTGAATAACAACAAAATGTGTGACTTCTTTTTAACCTAAATATTCCAACGATTTATAAATAACAATGGTGCTCAATAAGACCTATTCATTGATTCAATTAATGGTATTTATATAAAGAAAATAATTTAATGGAAATTTTTGAAAATGTATAAACCTACTGTGTGTAAAAATTCAAATAAATAGAAATAGAAAATAGAAAAATGTTTAGGCTACATTTCATCATGTAGACTACATCTGTATTGGTTTTAATGTAATAAAAAAAACCATATATATATATGTATATATGTATATATGTATATATATATATATATATATATATATATATATATCAGATCTTATATCAGATCTTGAAATATGAAGCATTGTTCCACACTAACTGGCAATCATAGAGGAACATTTCCAGATTTATTTGGAAAATATCACAATATAAACTTACCTATACACCTGTTTTGTTGAATTTGTACAAATCCCCTAGACCCACCTCCTGGCCCCCCAAGGGTCTCTGGCTTGGGAACTTGCAGTGACCTCCAGGAGGAGGATTAGTCAGGCCAGCTGCCCAGAGAGACCCTGGCCTGGACTCTGACACCAAGTCTGACCCAGGGGTGGATGGGATCAGGGGGACATGGCGAGATTTGGATATAGCACGGGGCGTGATTGTGAGCTGTGTGTATGTGTGTGTGTTGTTCATTCTTTCAGTTGGACAACTGTTGAGCTACAGATTTGTGCAACAGTGTGCGTGTGTGCATGTGTGTGTGTTTTGTCTTGTCATTTCTTTCAGAGGGTTAACTGCTGAGCCACTGCAAAAGGAGGGGGTTAAGGGCAGTCGTGTGCTTTTGGAACATCTGCCTCTGTTTCTCCTGAGTCAAGCTTTAGAGAGGATAGAGGGGAGGGGACAAAAGACAAGGGTTTGGAGGACATTATACTAACCCTTGATGTGTTCCAGCAGTATACTACTAAACATGTCTCTCCTCCAATAGAGCTATAACCATGTATCTGCCACATAGAAGTATTATGCTGTTGTCGAAGTGCTAACCATTTTATGCTCCAGTAGAAGTACTAACCCACTATTTGCTCCATTAAAAGACTAGGATGTACAATATCTGTTCCAGCAGAAGTACTAACCAGGTAGAAGTAGCAGTAACTTAGCTTAGTGTACCTTTAAAATCATATTTTTGCACATACTAAAGTAGAGTGAATATCTTATGTATCTGGAAAGTAATTCTGCCTCTCTGCAGTTTTTAGTAAAGGAAGTTGATAGATAAGCTTGATTGCCAGCTGTAAACAAAGTCCAAAGGCAAAGGAATGTAGCAGGGCTTTAAAGTTCACACATTGCAAAGTAAAAAGGTCAATTCTAAATAAAATGCCTCTGTTATACCTCATAAGGGTCCTCAACAACTAAAAAGGGGAAGAATTCCCTACCCCCTATATCCCCTTATTCGAACCCAGGTTATCACATCATTTCTGCACACCAACCTACTTCATGTCCTTCTGTGTAAAAATAAATTAATAAATGATTTCTGTAAATGCTGATGTCACCTGTTCCCACTGAAATCTTTGCTGACAATGTATGTGATGGACAGCAGAAGTGTGTGTGTGTGTGTGTGGGAGGTGTGTGTGTGTGTGTGTGTGTGTGTGTGGGGGGGGGGGGTGAAGGAGAGGGAACAAGAAGTAGGATAGACAACAGTATAGAGAGGGGGTTGGACAAAAGGGGTGGAGGACAAAAGGGGAGTGAAAAGACATAAGGAGGTGCACACACTGGCTTCAAACCCAAACCTGTTGCATCACAGGAAAACAACATTACATAATTATATTCTATGTTTAAAAATATATATACACAAAATGGGCATCCAAATACTGACCTTGCTGGTAATTAGACCAGCAATACATTTTATCACCCACGATGTACACAGGTATTAGAATTGACTAGAACTCAAAGTGCGTATGTATGCGTGTGTGTGTGTGTGTGTGTGGCAGTGATTTACAACACATCCCTGAATGGATCACTTTAGAGGGGTCTACACAGATAGCATCTGGCTGAGGCAGGGCAGATGCTGACAGCTGGACAGACAGCAAGCTTAATGTCCTGCTATACTCTGTATTACCGGTCTACCCAAACAATAGATTAGGGGACACTTTTTGTGTTGATGGTATAATAGAATAAAACTCTAGAAAGAGCCAATTCTAAGTAGACTAAGGATATGTTAGGCAGTTAGGCATTTAACCCATATTTGTCTGTAGAGGATAAAGGAGGATTAAGGCCATAGTAATCATAGTAAGGTCCATTCTAATACATGTAGTTTAATGCCACTCACAATCTCCAAGAAATCTTTTTTTGTCATCGTGTTTTCTGAGTGTTGTCTAGGCCTATTGATTGTGCACACAACACAGGAAAAAAGCCTCACTGGAGACATAAAATTAACACACATCCAATACAAATTCTTTATACGTAACCATACAAATTCCACACATACACTGCTCTGATTTGCTCCTCACTTGTCTTTTTCAATTTAATTGACGAGCGTTGAAATCAAGCTGTAGCCCAAAGACTATAGGCAGAAGTCCATGCGCCGAGCACGTGTGCTTTGTTTTGCAGCGCGATGACGCAAGACGTATAGGAAGTAATTTGCATAGAAATACAACCAAACACAACCTGTAGTTTGTTTGTGAATGGCAGGCTCAGACCTTTATTCGTAAGTAAGTTTCGAGTTAGCTAAAGATTGTTTGTACACAACATGCGATTATAGCATTTCGCTAGTAACAGTGCAAATACAATGCTGCCTGTAGCGAATGGTTTCTGAAGTAGCTTGGTAGCTAACGGTCACCATTAGCTGAAATTGAGCTAGCTACACTAAAATGTAATTTACCGTATAACCGAACACATTGACACCGTTGAACAATGAATAGCAAAACAGTGCTTTTCATTATTATTATTATTATTATACAAATGTTCATGCACTGCAGCACGATTATTTTTCACTAATCGTTTAATAAAGCCAGCATTTAGATGCACAGGGTTGGAATCTCTCTCTCTCTCTCTCCCGATAGAAATGGGTGTAAAAGGTCTACAACACTATATGGACCACTGCTGTCCAGATGCCTGTGTGACTGTTGACTTGAGAGAGATGGCTAGGCAACATGTTGCCAAAGGCCAACAGGGTGACAAGGCTACAACCAACCCCACCAGTTGAGTTTCTTTTACTCGATCAAAGCAAATGGATTCCATTCTTGCATTCATGTCCTTAATCATTTGAACCTGTCAGAACTGTTATTAAATTACTGTAATACTGCTATCATCCAATGAGAGCCCTGACACAGTAGAAATGCTGATAAGCAAAAGAGGATAAACCTGGTGTCCTCCTTTCTTAGGCCCCACTCTAGTTGTGGATGGTATGGCCTGCCTGCACCACTGGTACTCCTGTAAGGACTGGGTGTGTGGAGGTCAGTGGAAGGAGTACATGAGCCTCCTGGAGAGGTGGCTGGCTGCTTTTACCTCTGTCGGCATAAAACTGGTCTTCTTTTTTGATGGAGTAGTCGAGGAGCAGAAGAGACGGGAGTGGGTAAGAAATAGCACAAGGTTTTGAAACAGTTGTTCTTGAAGGACATTCATAAAGAGCCCATCTAATAATTGTTTTGTGGTAGCTTGTCATAATTGTCAATAACAATGTTATTGTTTGTTGATTATCTTTGCTTTGATTGCATCAACCTAAGAAATCTTCATAATAAGCTACTAGGAAAGAAATTTAAAAATGAAAATTAGTGCAGTAGGGATAGTTAGTACCTAGCCTGCATGTAGGAAAGTGTAGTAACCTCTTTCTTTAAAAGCCACAGTTACTAGTCTACTTTACAAGGTATAGTCCTTCAGCTTCTCTTTGAGATACATCTGAACATCTCCTCTCTCCAGGTAAAAAGAAGACGCAGAGTCAATGCAGAGGTTTCAAAAGTATTTCGTCACATCAAGGCCTGTGGAGAGCAGCCTGGTAGAGAGCTGTTTTGTCTTCCCTCTGGCCTGGCCACATTCACACCTTTCGCTCTCAGGTCTGTTATCATACACTACTACATTTACATTTACAGCATTTAGCAGATGCTTTTATCCAAAGCAACTTACAATTAGTACATTTGTCAATAGCTGAATAGGTCATAAACCAGTTATCGTAGGGAAACTCCTACTACAGTGTGCAAGTGAAGTACACTCATTTTCTGCACAAGTTTAACTTGGTGATGACTAGATTTGGGAAGGGTCAGTATATGATGCTTAACAAGAGCAGAGCCATGCATTTAGCTGTGAGTGTCTACTGCAGTATCTACTGCAATAGATATGGTCTTATAATAAATGTGAATATATTGTAATGGAGTTCTTGGGGGTGGTATTGTTTCTATTATGATGTTGCTGTTGATGCTGTCAGGATTCTTAGTGTTTGACATTGCTATTTATATTATTGTAGGTCATTGGGTCAGGTGGTTTTCTGCTCTGTAAAAGAGGCAGACTATGAAATTGCCAGCTATGCTCGTTGCCATGACAGCATGGGCATTCTGGGACAAGACTCAGACTACATCATCTATGACAGGTTGTTAGTTTTTCATTTTTCTCATAATTCTTGTCTAATGTCTTGGAATTGGGAGGAACTGAAACTTCCTGAATAAATAAATGAACAAATATCTAAACATAGCTCTTAATTCCTTTAAGTGCTCCTTACCTGTCAGCAGCTAAGCTGCACCTAGATGGCCTCACCACCGTGCTGTATGATCGAGAATGCCTCTGCCGATCTATTGGGTTGGCTCCTTCCCAGTTACCGCTGTTCGCCTGTCTGCTAGGCAATGATGTGGTGTCAGAAGAACAGATGGAGCATGTCAGGAGTAATGCCATGGCAACGTACAGGTCAAACATTCGATTATTTTCTATTTTTTTCTAATACCTTTTTTATTAATAACAGTGCAAGAATTAACTGCTTACTGACTCCACAGATATCTAATTTCTTGGTTCTGACAAAAATCCCATTTAATTTCTTCTTAAACAATACTTTTGATTCAGAGCTGAGTGCTACTAAAATCCAAGAAAATTGGTTCCAGTGAAGAAATAACCAGAATTCATCAGAGACAATCTTTTAACTATGATCTTTATTTTAGTACTTATGTTAATCACTTTAAGCCTTCTTTCTTCCAGGAGGAATAATGGTTCACCCCCTGGTGCCTCCAAGGGGGAGAAGGTGCTGGCTTTAGCCCAGCTGTTGAGTTCTGCTCGGGGAAGAGATGAGGGACAGGCTGGGATTATCCCTCTATCTACGCTTCTGTCAGCCCTAGACAAAGAGGTCCTGGAGAGGGGAGTTCGCTGTTACCTGCTGCCTGGCCAGGAGTCTATCCAGGGCGTTGACATCCCAACACTCTCCCCTAGCTCTGCCTGTGTGATGGAGAGATATGTCAGCTGTGAAATACTAAAGGTCTGCTGCAACTACCTCTTACCTCCTATCAAAGATAATAGTGGCGTTTTTACTAATACATGTTGCTTGTTTCCCCAGTCCTGTAGAGAGAGGCATATAGCAGCAGAGGGTTTCATGGTGTACAGTGTTGTGTGTGAAGGAGTGGTTGAGTGTAGCAACACTCTGGAGGATAAGGAGGACACTGAACTACTGCCTCAAGCCCTGGTCTTCAAGCCGTGTAGGCAACGGATCTATGGCCTGCTGCTGCAGAGTCATCATGGTAGAGACATACATACAGGGATGAGCTGCGCTTAAATTGACTCTTTTAGGGTAGAAAACAGCCTGCACAAAACCCACAGGTTTTCTTAGTTTCTCAGTTTATTTCTTATAGCTGTGGTTTTCAGCTTGACCCCCGTTGTAAGATGATTTAATAAATATAAATCATAAATATAAATCATATAATATAAATAAATATTTTTTGAAAACCACTATCTTGTTTTCCAGGCAGTAGTGTGGAAGTTCCAGCTGTTAAGGAGTGGTTTGTCTTCCATGGAAACCAACTGACGGAACCTGACTTGGTCACTCCTACCTGGCTAAACATTTCAGGTACTGCACCCAGATAAAATAACTACCTGTCAGGACCTGTTCCATTCCAAATCCGATTAGCAGTTAAGATAGTTCTAAGGGTTTCTTTTAGTAGACATGCATTAATTTTTGGCAAAAACCAATGCCTCATGTAAACAAGAAGAAGCAAATCTTCTTCCAGTCATCTCTCTAAACGTTTCTTAGCTCTCAAAGTTACATGACCAACATTATTGGAACAACTTGTCACTGTTTGCTGTAAGAGTAGTCCCATTGTACAATATGAGGGGAAAAACATTAGAACTAACTATAATAATACAGGTATATATTTAAGTTAAAGGCATCTGTCTGCAATGTCACCGTTTGTTATCCAATGTGAAACACTGCTGTTTTTCTTCTTGAATATGTCTTGTATCTTAGTGATCATAGTGTTCTTGAATATGTATTGTATCGTAGGTGATCAGCCCAGCCTGGGGTTGTTATGGTTCGGCACTGGTCCAGAAGTGTCTGATCTTCGCTTGGCCTCCTTTCTGACGGTGCTGGACTGTCAAGAGTTCTCCCAGCTGTACCAGACTATAGATGATTCTCTCCTGGCAACACTCTGCCTAGTCACTTACATAATATTACAGGTAGTTTTAGCTATTTTGTATCCATTGTATTTGATATGATGCAGTGGATGGTGGACTATTTTAAAAGTGGTTTCATTAAATGGAAGGAAAATGATTACCAGTGCTAGAGCTCGCATACACAACATCTTCAGGTAGAACAGAGCCATCAAATACCTTTGTTCCACATTAATTAGTACAAAGACTAAGACATACAGTAACTTAGCTGTAGAAAGGTGTCATTGTGGTATTTCTGAGACCAATAGTGCAGCCGAAATAATCACTCTAAAACACAAATTTACTCTTATTATAGATTCATTAATATGACATTCACAGACAGACTAGCTGTGCAAAGTATTGTGAGTGGTGTGTTAGAAATCCCAGTGGTGCAGCCTACAGCCTACTTGTTTAGTCATGTTGACTTTTCCAGACAGCATGGGTGTAGCATAGTTGGTGTTCATCGCTTTGTATATAATAATATAATAATCTGTTCAGTCTTTCGGTTACACTACACTTTTGTTTATATTTAGTCCTTCCGTGCTATTGAATTGTAGTATTTATGGGGGTGGGGGATTCATTCAAGAAAAGTCCTGTTTGTGGATAGTTAAGATGCTCTTAGTGATTAGTGTAAACAGAAAAGTGTAAGCCCAAATGTTTGTGTGACACAGATTTTAAATTGTTAACTTTTACGCATTCAAAGTATTTGATTGCTTTGTAAACATGTTTTGAAACTAAGGATCATTTGCAGACGGTCTTGTTACAATTACAATTAGGTCATTTAGCAGACGCTTTTATCCAAAGCGACTTACAATTACATTGTTCTATTACATGGATCTTGCTCAAGGCTCAAGGGGAGCACTCCCAGCCTCATGGATCGGTAACGCAATTACCGATCCACATACTGATCCAGATTCTATAGTCTAATGTTTTTATGAATTATAAATATGTATGTAATATGTCAAGTGTGCGCCAGCGTGAAAAATTGGTCATGTTGTGTCTATGAACTGTCAAAAGCACAAAGCCCTGCTGCCTCTGGTAGCTAGCAGCCTATCAGATTGTTTTGGTTGTGCAGTTCTACTCGTACATAGCTGTGAGCACTGTGAGCACTGAGCTAATTGACAATACAAAAAATGTCTTTAAACGTTCTTTTGAACAAAATCTTAGTAGGTAAGTGAAAACCTACACGCTAATTCGTCTCCGAACCGTAGTCAGGACAGCCTCAGGGATTGCTTACGTGTTAACAATTTATAATTTACTCTGGGTATTAGATAAAGTCGAGGGAGGTGTCTTGCTTGCAACTAAGTTTCTCATTTATTCTCTTCTTTTGATGAACAGGGAAGCACACAGTACATGCCTCTCTCGACCCTGCATCTATTCTAGCACATACCTCTAAACACACACACATACGCACTCTCCTCTCCAAGATGGCGGCACCCATATTCCACAATGCACCCCCCTCTTAAAGACATAGGGCCGTATTAACACACGTTAACCGACAGCAGCATTAATTGAATAGCGTCCCCAACCAATATAACATAAAAAACATAAGGATGAGTTAGAGAGCTGGCTGGCTGGCTGGCAGACTGAGGCAGAGGGCAGGGCTTTTTTTTAAATGTTTTGCTCTTTTAATAAGAAGTGCTATGTGGTTTACTACAGCCACATGTAACTTTACACATAATACCAACAACAACAATGATAATAATAAGAATATTCAAGAAAAAAGAGCTGTGGTGTCGGTATCGGCAGACATCCAAATTCAGGTTTCAGAATCGGATCGAAACTGAAAAAAAGTGAATCGGTGCATCTGTAATTATAACTCTGTGTTTGTGTCTAGGTGCAGCATTTGTCTCTAGAGGACATGGATGCCTATCTGAGCCAGGCCGTGTGTCTGAGACTCAAATCCTTCCAGGACCTTCAGCACATTAAGGTCACACACACACAAATACACACTATTACAAAAACATATTGACGGCATAATACACTGCTCAAAAAAATTAAGGGAACACGTAATCGTCACAGTATAACACCAAGTCAATTAAACTTCAATCTGTCCAGTTTAGGAAGCATATGCGATTGTGAATCTATGTCACCTGTTTTGGTGCAAATGAAAGTGACAACAGGTGCACTAGAGAGGCAACAGCAAGACAATCCCCCAAAAAGGGAATGGTTTTGCAGGTGGTGGCTACAGACAATTGCTCTCTCCTTATCCTTCCTGACTGATTCTTCTCTAGTTTTGCATTTTGCTAGTGTCTTTGCCACTACTTTACCAGTAGCGACAAAGTGACAGTACCTGCAGCCCATTCAGGTTGCACATGCAGTCCAGCTCCTCCTGGATGGCACATCTATAAGTGCTGTCACAAGAAGGTTTGCTGTTTCTCCCAGTACAGTCTCAAGAGCATGGAGGAGATACCAGGAGATGGGCCATTACACAAGGGGAGCTGGACAGGGCCATAGAAGGGCATCAACCCAGCAGCAGGACCAGTTTCTGACAAAACTCTCAGAAACAGATTCCATGAGGGTGGCATTAGGGCTCGCCATCCTCTAGTGGGGCCTGTGCTCATAGCCCGTTACCCTGCACCTCGAGAACACCAGAATTGGCAGGTCCGCCATTGGCGCCCTGTTTTCTTCACAGATGAGAGAAGGGCCCTGGGTTCGTCCTGGTGCAGGACAATGCCCTGCCTCGAGTGTGTAGGCAGTCCCTGGAAGCCATTGACTGACCTTCATGTTCCCCAGACCTGAATCCAATTGAGAACCTCTAGGACATTATGTATCGGTGGATCCGACACCGCCAAGTAGTGCCACAGACTCTCCAGGAGCTCCCCCAGTACACCACCCGCCGTCTCATCAGAAGCATGCCCAGACGTTGTCGGGAGTGCATACAGGCACGTGGGGGTTAACACACTACTGAGTCACATCATGAGTTGCCGTGATGAAATTCACGCAAGTTGGAACAGCCCGTGATTTAAATTGTTTACTTACTGATTTTCGGTGTGAGTTTGAATCCAGTCATTTTGTTCTCAACGAATTACACAATGTACAGTAAAGATTTTGATCTTTAATATATTTTGTTCATCGAGACCCGATCAGCAGTGTACATGGAAGTGTAAAAATAGAGATTTGTTTGGGGAAGGATCATGTAAAAAGAATAACCGTAGGCCTATGACAGAGAAAGCTGAGAAAGATCTTGCAACTGTTACTCTGACTGAAGGAGAGGGTGTAATTCCATCAATGGGAATCCAGAAGGAAGAATAGTTGAAACCAGGCAGAGCAATGAATTGATTTAAAACTGCTGAAATAAGCAAATTGAGCAAGAATGAGCAAAAATGGTCACCACAAAATGGATGTGTACCCTATCTACTACTTCTTTATACATCGGTGGAGAACAGTTTTGGCCTGGACCATGGATGAGCCAATCTCATAATGGCATTTAACACAAGAACAAAGGTTTTTAATTGAATAAAAGCAGCCAGTGGGTGTGGTGTTTTAGGGCTACGAGGTTATGAAGTTTTATAAAAGCTAGTAACGCTAGCGTAGGCCAGACGGGAGACGACAGGAGCTTAAATGCGGAGCTTCCTGTCCCTGCCTCAATCGCTGGTGAGGAATAGTGTGGTTTCACAGACCTCCAGTATTGGCTAGTTGCTGCAGTGTGGCCCTTGCATGACAGTCAATTGTCTAAAGTGACGCCAAGGTGTCACTATGTCACTACTGTAGTATTAAAACCTGGCACCTTCCATGTTACAACAGGCAAGGTGGGGTGTTGGAGGCTATTCCTCTCCATGACTAGATTCTCTGTGTCTTTTGTTCACTATATGTTATACCAAGGACGCTGAATTCAGGACTACATTGAACAGGATTAGGACCCCCTGCAGATCTTTTGTTCTCAGCAAAGGAAAGCTTGCAGTGCAAGAAACCTCAGAACCCTAGTGGACAAAGTTGAGTTTTTCACTTTGGAGCATTGCATTATCCTTAACAAGTTTACGGACATCCCACTTTTAATTTTCAATCCAATTACTTGTGAATTCCTTTTTAGAATTATCTTGGAAGCTCTGTAATAGGGGCGTACATAGGCAATTCACAGCTCAGCTTTAGTGATTGCTGAAAAAGAGTCGGTTCAAAGGACTTGATTGTGTTCACATTCTCTAATCAACGTCCTTAGATACACACTGAGCAGAGGACTAGGGGCTCTTTGCCCCAGGATGTCTAGGGTGTGGACTGCCCGGAAAGCTTTTACTTTGTGGGTCTAATTACAGCATGATTTTTTTTTTAAGTGTACAGTGGGGACTCTCCATGACTATCTCCTTGAGATTTAGAGATGAAAGGTATATACCAGACAGTGCAGCTCAATTTTTCCCATCTCCTAACCTCCACTAAGCCTATTGCCCCTTCATTATAATACATCAGCCATCAACTAATAAAATCTCTAGAAGCTCAACTTCTCAGAATTACAATAATATAAAACTGTAAAAGGTTGCTTTCGTCCACTGTAGGTTCATTAAACCTCAATCAATAATAATCAATAACGTTGAAATTAAATCCAATGTGAGTTATAAGGCTTTCCCCTGGCTGCCCCAGTATATTCGTGATGCCCTCTGGATGTAGCAAGCTGAACAGTGTTGACACACAGGCTTATGCGAATGAGGATGGTCTTAGATACAAGGCTTTGGCGTCTGTCTGTGGAACGCAGCTTGCTGTACTTTTCCCCCCTCTGGGAAAATGGCTATTTACTATTTGCTGCCTTGTCGGAGCCCCATTTATTTTTACTGCTTAATTGCCATACTTGTGTCTAGTAATTTGTATTTGTGCTGCTTGCCTGTTTTCTACACAATAATTAGAGCTGGGTGTTGATTTAAATGTACTCTTTGGATGCAGTTCATCACTGTAAGGGAGTAACCAAGTCTATAGTAACTAAGTCACTAAAGATAAACTACAGAGATGTTCACTTTTTATTTTACCAATGCTTCTCAGTTCTCAGGACTTTAGTGCCCACACACACAACAAACAGTCAGTAAACGTAGTTACCTTAGGTAACCCCCCCACCCCCCTTTCTGTGTGGGTGTGGGTGCTTGTGCCTGGATAGATAAGGAACTAACTAACTTGCTGACAACACAAGCTAAAACAATGGCAGCTAGTACCAGCCTGAAAGCCCTGGACTGGTAACAAGAAGAACAAACAGCCAACAATAGCCGCTGGTTTAATAATAAACAACATACAACCACTTTTCTGTTTACTTTATTCTAAAAGACCCATTTACCTCCGTAACCATATAGAGTGTACGCTGCCCATTCATACACTCAAACACACACACAGCATTTATCCTGCCATGCAGCACAGCAAAACTAAAAAAGAAGTTTCTATATTTCACAACAGTAGAGAATAAGACAAAGATACTTTTACTATCTATTATTAGAATGGTTAGAGCGTGTGTGTGTGTTTGGGGATAGGGGGTTGTGGGTAATTCTTGGGATATGTGGGTTTCATTGCAACATTCCTCCCCATGCGACTGTGATTGTGGTGCGTGCATGCGTGTGTGTGTGTGTGATGCGTGTGTGTGTGTGACCGGGAAAGAGAGTGAGGGAGCGTGCTGGCGACAGTCGCCTGTCTGTCCTGGCTGACGCTCACCACATGGAGCTATTTACACCACACTCCGCCCCACTGGACACACACACACACACACACAGACACACACATAAACCTTCTCACTTTCCTCTTCTGTGTGTGTGTGTGTGTGCGTGTGTGCTCACTCACTCACTACCTTTGCTCTTTGTTTGTTTAACATATGCTCTATATGTGTGCGTGTGCGTGCACACGTGCCTGGAGGCTTTTGTATCAGTGTCTAGCGGTTCATTGTTTGCTGTAGGTGAGGCTGTGTTTAACTGGGAGCAGGTGGCAGGCAGGGCCCTGTGTGTGTGTGTGTATGTGTGTGTATGTATAATCACCCCTGTTATCAGTGTTATCTGCCAGGCGACAGGTGAGAGCAGAGGACACACACAGACATTCAGTCATTCATTCAACGACTGCTGCCGTTACACTCAGCTTCCCCTGTCCTCCGCCACGCCATTATTTATTTTGCTCTTCTTTCCTGGCTTCTGGTCATAATCAGTGTACAGCATGACTCCACACCCCTCCCTCTAATAAATAGGCTATTGCAACCGTTTTTTAGCCTTAAAGCTGAAAGCCTTCTTTCCGACCTCATGGAGTACCTCATGGTGTAGAAATGTAACTAAAGAAAACTTTATCCAGGGTGAGCAATAACAATATCATTTGTCATATCATAATGATCCATAAATAATTATCCTAGTTAGCACAAAAGGCAAAACACATTCCTAAGGATGCACTTAATATTATTGTCAGTATTATTTATTAATGTCTTCAACTAAGTTAGTAGATGCAGAGGGGCACAAACAAAGAACATTGTGTCTTTTTCTTTCCTTTCAGCTGCCCTACATCTCGAGCCGTGCGGTTCAGTTGGGCTCTCTCTATGTACGAGGGCTGAGTTACCTACTGGGTGCCAACTGTGCCAGTGGCTGCCCACTGCCCAACGCTGCCCTGATGCCCTGGCACAGCTTTGACGGACGGTTGTTCCATTCCAAATACTTGCTGGCGCATTCTAACACTGATCACAGCTTACTGTTGGATAGCGACGTGAGTAATGTTTTTTTTTCTTCCCTCTCTCACACATACAATAAACATCTATAGCTCATGTCAAACACACGATTTTCTGATTTTCAGTTTCAGTATGTGTGACAAAGGGAGAGAAGAAGACATTTGGCAGATAACCCAGCGTCTTTAATATAAAAGAATTTTCACAGAAAAATTCTGACCCCAAAAAAGTTGGAAAGGGGAAACATATTTTGCAAGTCACATGTCATCCATCTCTCTCTCCCTTTAGCCCTCGTGCCTATCACTGTTCCTCCATCTGCGGGAGAAACTTCTAGAAGCCTGCAGAAAGAGAGGCAGGACCCTGCAGTTCAGGCCCAGACCACAACAGGACACATTAAGCCACCCTTATAGGACCACTGGAGAATACAGATGTAGGGAGAGACCAGTTGAGTCTACACACACAGGTAAGAGATTTTCTTGCTCAATGAGGTAGGCCTATGTAGGGCAGAACCAATTGACTGACGCTCTCCTACCCCCATACGTTTGGATAAACGTGTCTGTTAAATGACTAAATTGTAATTAGACTTTATCAATAAAGATTGCATTGTAGATTAGAAAGAAACGCAGCTCATATTATTGTGAACAATAATAACAATCAAACGAATAAGGGGGGGTGGGGGGTAAAGAAAGCAATTGTAGAATGTGCGGTTGTAGTTTTCTATGGGGCCCCTCACAGAACCACATTACCCAGAGGGCCGCACTGTAATGAGCTCCATGTGTTTTGTGGCCACACACATACCACCGTGCGCGTGCACACACACATTCTCACACCCGCGCTTGGCTCCTAGATCTGCTTTGTCAGTGCAGTAATAGTAGGTTTCTGTTTATAGGCTGGGAGAGCTCTATTTTAAGACACAAAACAAGACAAATTGATTACAGACTTCTCTCTTTCTCTCTCCCTCTGCCTCTCTTCTTATTTATCTACTTCCTTCTGTCTCCCTCCATCTCCTGTCTCCTCCCTTCCATAAGAGTTCATCCTCTTTCTTGTTTTACCCTTATCTATTTCAGTTTTATTTTTTCCTCTTGCTCGTTTTCTCTCGTGTTCTGCTCTATTCTTGTTCACTAGAAAACAATTGGAGGGCTCCGTCACCTCCGTGCATGCTAGTTAGCGTGATTGGTTAGCCACATATTTCTATTTTAACGCAAATAACAGAGTAATGGCCCTTTTCAATGTTGCTGTGTTCCTGGTATTTTAATCATTTAGTATATTTAGCTGACAGTGTGCTTATTTTTTAAAATAACTGTCCCTCCCAGTAACATCCTGGCAACTGTGTTCTTTCTATTTTATTCTATTCTATTCTATTCTCTTCTTTTCTGTTCTGTGGTGTTCTACAGCCTTTCTACATCATGTCATTATCCTAGCTGCCTGACGAAGAGGAGGAAATGGGTTGCATGTACCCTGCAAGTTATTAAACCTTTAACATGTTCCTTGCTTTTGTGCTCTGCAATTTACAGAGCCTTCAAATTAAGTACATTCAAATAAGGGGAATGCCTTGATTGCAGTGTGTTTTGACCTGGTTTGAGACACACAGCAGTAGTGCAGTACTCTCTTGCTCAAAGGCTAATGATAGAGCCAGTTGTAATACAGTATATTAACTGAAACCCATAGTTATTATTCAGGGGATATTCTGCTCCATGGGCCAAGTGACTCACACACTGTAAACACTCAGGACTTGTACTGTATGTGACAGTATGCCATGTTGGCACTAAGACATCGATTTGCGCCGAACTGTCTGCTTTCTGTCGAGGTGGACCTCTGTGGGTCTCAAGAGGATGTCTTTGGTTTTAAAGAGAGAACACGATACATGATTTATACTTCAGAGTTTCATTTCTGCCAGACGCAGACACCAATCATTACTACAGAACTGTGGGGAGATAAAGTGTGTCCATTCCCCTGTCTGTGTATTAGAGGGAGAGAGAGAATTGTGTGTGTGTGTATGTGTGTGTGCGGTGGCGCTATGTGGTATCATTGAGGGCTCGGTTTGGTTTTTGTTTGGAGGGAGACCTGATGTTTAGTCTTCTCAGCAAATATCTGTACTGCTTGTCTGCCCTCACAATTACACTCCGACAGAAAATCTAATTGCTGCTTCAAATATTATAAAGTCTCATCCCCCAAAAAGACCGAAAGCCAAGTCCCTTTTACAAGATTCTTTTGTGTCGTAAAACGTACTGCGAGACAGTTAAATGTACAACTGCATATGACATTTTCTTTCACCAGCAGGGGGAGGTAATTCCCCTACACTTTGTCTGTTTTGACATCTGTCATAGGTTAGGTGTTTTGACTGGCCTTGCCTGAGCAACTGGCACATAACGGGCTCTTCTCGAGCATTCAACCCAAATCCCCAGGGGTGGGGAGCGAGGCTTGCTCCCTGGCCGGTGTGGTGGCCGACGCTGGTACTACAGCCGAATGCTGTTTAGCCCAAAAAGCCTATTCCCCATTGATGGCCGTTAGAAAACACGCGCATCTTAGACTATTATAAACATATCTTGAATGTGGCAAGTTCAAAAATTATTCTTTAGATTATGAAATTTAATGTCAGCGAGTTAGATCACCTAAAGCCCGGGAAAGCATGTTGTTTAGCGTGACGTCATCACAAAGCATTGATTCGTGGACGCGCGGTAGGTACAGAAGACACTAATGCACATGCTCTGTGCTGGTCCCCCGAGACTCAGTGGTCCAGAATGCTGCCTCATAAAGTTTTAAATGCAAAATATGGCTGCAACCCAGCCGCGCTACGTGCATGTAAAAATATGACTTTGTTATGTTTCGGGCAGAATTGCTAGCAATACGGTAGAAAACTTTAAATAACAGTGGCTGCGGATGGCGACGGGTTGTTGAAGTATTTAATAAACCCTCAATGATACTTTCCGATAGCAGCTTAGAGAAAATGTGTGTGTTTAGCTCTCTCTTCGTATTAACATCTACCTAACGCCTTATCTCATTTTGATGACATCCAGTGTGGGACAGAGATAGATGGATGGAGAGAGAAGAAAGAAGAGGAGGCCACCGAACGAGAAGGGAATTCCAAAACAGAGAGGAGTTTAGGGAAAGAGGAGGTGGGCAGATAGGAGGAGAGAGCCAAAGGCCTCTGTGTCATCCTCACTGCGGTGAGGAGAGCTCCCGCCATGCCAGTCCTCTTCCAACACACTCCAGAGGTCCAACCAGACAGCCCAACAGAGGCAGATATCAGCTGGCCCCTAGGTAACACCAGCATCACTCAGACTAGCATCAACAGACCTCAGCCAGTATTGGGGTATTGAACATTCTGTCTCCTCCTCTCCTCCTCTCTCCTCCTCTCCTCCTCTCCTCCTCTCCTCCTCTCCTCTCTCCTCCCTCCTCTCTCCTCCCTCCTCTCTCCTCTCCTCTCCAGATGGTCAAGGCCTCCTGCTCCATGAACTTATCCCAATCCTAGGAGGGTAGAGGATTAGCAGAGAGGAATTTAGGAGATGAAAAGACGAAGAGAAGTGTGGATGGATAAAGACACGATGAAAGGAGGGGAGGGATGAAGTTGCTCTGAACAAACTTATTTAGAGCATTAACTTCCAGGACTGTTTGTCTAAAGGATGCAGTGGATATAATGATGAGGATTAGGAGGATACAATGAGGAGATTAAGATCACTCAGTTGACCGCTTTACACAAGGTAACCTGAAATGTGCCTCTGTGCACATACACAAACACACAAACACACAGCCCTCTTATGCCTACGCATTTCTTCTGAGAGCACAGCTGTGTAATGGGGGACTTCTGGCGGGTGCCGTTGAAGAAATACTTTTCTTTACCACCAAAAGTGGATGCAACCAATGACCAAGATGGCAATACAACCATAAGAGCAGCATACCACCATTGAACAAATGTATGCATGTTTTACTAAAGCAAATGAATCTACAATGGGTATGAAAGTATATAAAAAAAGTATATTTAAAAAATGTTTTATAACATCAGATTTCATGGACCCCCCACCCCCCACCCCCCTACTCGCAAAGAAAACCATCAAAGGTCCACACTTTATGAAGCACTGCTCTTGGAGAACCTGACATAGGAGACCACAAGGAGGGGGACTTGCCAGAAAAAGAAGAATATCACATTGATGGTTTATCCTTCAGAATGCTGTTTGAACTTATCTTTGGCAATAAAAGGGCAAGAGCGTGTATATGATGTCATAGTAAACCTTTATTGTGGTGTCTCTCTGTCTAGCTATTGTTTACAGGGCTTCAAGTGGAAATACTGGCATCAGATTTCTCAGTTAAAAAAAGATCAGTATCAGATAATTATATAGTGTTTATGTTCAGCAACAGTGGATACATATGATGTGTCAATCACATTCTGATTCCCTAATCCATGAAAGCCTACTTCAAAGGGTATTTGTCAATGTCCTTGGTGTGTGTGTGTGTGTGTGTGTGTGTGTGTGCGTGTGTGTGTGTGTGCGCACGCGTGTATGTGGTTGGAATGTATAGGCCATATAGCCCACCCGGCCATGCCTTCCTCTAGCACTGTGAACATCGTAAAATCCCGCTAGAAAGGAAAAGGATGCAGGGAAAGTTCCAACGTCTGAGAGGACAAAGGCTATGCTCTTTGTAAGGTAATAGACACAGCTAACCACCATCATCACTTTCCATACGGATACTCTATGTATTTACAGTATGCTTGTGTATGTCCTAGAGCAGGATAGAAACATGAGTGATTTATTAATCAATGAAAAAGTTGTATTTGAGTGCTCAAGGAGGTTTCATACCAGAGGCTTCTGTGGTGCATCGAATTCAAAGTAGGCAAATAATTATAAGAAAAATATATACCCAAAAATGTATTTACACTCTTCTTAGTGATTTAAAAAAAAACAATTTTTATTTAAAAACCAAGGAGAATAATGCTGTACAATAATGGTGTGTGTGTGTGTATGCATTTTGTATGATGATTTATGGAACACAAGATTTTGTCTTTTATATTTATTCTTTTTCACCAACAAATCAATTCTTGAGAAATTTAGGGAAGAAAATATTCAGATTGAAGACTTGCATGGTTTATATGTACAGTTTAAAAATGGATACATCACTGACTTTATGTACCACCGACTCACATATGTGGGGTCACTAGAAAGGCCATGAAACAGACTTAGATAGTTACAAGCATGGCATGCAGCTTCTCCAGTGTTAAATGAAGATGTCCCACAACTTACTGAGCCAGAGGCTGCCACCATCCAACACTATTTCTGGATGTGACCTCACTGTCCATTAGCTTCCTCTTAGATCAGAGCTAGCAGAGCTTGAAATGAGATGCGGCTGTGTGTTGGACTTGAAGTTGGTGGGCTGTTGTGAATGGAGAGGGTGTGGTTGTGTTTGCGGGGTGGGGGACAAGGGTGGGGCACTGCCATGCACAGGCACACTCTAATAGGATTCTGTAACCCTCTTTCGATTATACCAGTAACAGGAGGGGGCCGTATGCTTGCTATGGCAAGTAGGAAGAAGGGAAGGAAGGATGAAAAAGGGTGGCAGGGAGGAAGAACGCATAGAAAAGAAGGAAAATAGTTAGCTTGACAGATGGACTAAGTAAGAGAAGGAAAATGAGTAGGGGAGGGGCAGTATGATGATAGGAGATGAAGATAACAAGGGACAGGTAAAGAGATGGAAGATGGAGGGAGGGATGAATGAGGTGAGAAAGGGACACCAGAGAAGAAAGGAAGGGGGAAAAAAAATCTGAGGGCAGAAGTAAATAGAAACAGAAGATCTTGGATCTGAGAGTTGGTTGTCGTCCTCAACCACAGGAAACCCTAGTTGGCTGGCTGACAGATTAGCTTCCTGCTTTTGTATGTGTGTGTGTGTCTGTGGCAGAGATTTGGGTGTGGTCCCTCCAACAGTAGAGAGACAAACAGAAAGTCGACCCCCACCGAGGCCTCCTCCCTTGGCTGTGCTGAGACTCCTTCTCTCTCTGATGGTGGTTTATCACATTTTAACTATTTCTTCTCATGATACCGCTCTCCCAATATTTCCCAGGTGTTAAGTGCCCACGTAGCCTCACTCACCTATACTAAACCAACCTGAGGATATCTGGTCAAGCTAATCCTGCAATCATGTAGTGTCCTGTAAAAGGTGCATAAAGGCCCCATGTGTATCTTCTCTGTAATGTTTTTCTGACATGGTATGGGAATTACATGCTAGCCTAAACATATTGAATTCAAAAAGCAAGTGAGCATCAGACCAAAATGCCAAGGTCAGTGGGGATACAATAAAGGAGGGCATGCTTGTGTAGTTATGGCTTGAACACGAATGGTCATGGGCAACATGCCACAGGCAGACGTGGAATGCAGCCTTGTTGCGCAATAATATCAATGACAGTAGAACAGCCTCAACACACCATGTTTGGCAAGGCAGATAAACGAGATTTTACCTCTTCCCCATCACAGTGTGACATACTGTATAATAAATGTAAAAGCCAAAGTCAAAATGTGGACAACTTAAATAGAAAAAAAAAATTTGTTTATTTCACTGAGCTTTTGGAGTGAACCTGTTCCCTTTACAAATCTCTCAGCAGTTTTAACTTGGATAAGATTTGTATATGTGAATTTATGAAATACAGAATATTTTTTGGAGCTGGCCTTTTAACAATTTTAGAGTTGTCACAGGATGCTTTGAAAGGGGTGGCAGGGAAGGCACCCGCATGTTGGCGTAAGTGTCGCATTTTAAACACAGCTTTCGGGGGGAAATGTCAGCGAAACTATGGACTTACCTCCCCAACATACTATTTGTTCAACATTGGCAACACGCTGTGTAACAGGGTAGTTGTAATTATATAGTTACACATGCTGTGTGGCTCATGCGATTCCCTGTTCTCAAGTGAAAAACCTTAATTAAAAAGTTTACTTTGTTAAATAAACCACTGCGTTAGAAAATACATACAGTACAGGTTTGAATAATATGTCTTGATTGCGGAAATTCCAGAGGCAAAGTTTTCATTTGACAGCAGTGGACTGGAATAGTACACTTGTATAGTTACATTAGATGCCTCTCTACTCAGCCTAATAGTTTTTCACTGCCTGAATGCAAGACGAAAGTAAGTATAGCATTTGGAAATGGCTAATAGTCATGCAAGTAAGCCTGTTTTTTTTTCTAAGGGATGTGTGTGCGTGTGTGCAAGGAAGAAGCCTGGCGACTTTGAAATGTTATTTTGTTGTTTTAGGACAGCCTATTTTACGTCGGCACGAAAGTTACATGGGCACCCAAAAATACAGTGAGCTGTAGTGGACAAATGTAATGGTCGTGTATATACAGCATGGGCTATAAATATGAACTGCTTTCTTTACTTCAAAAACAAGACAAAAACATCAAGGGGAAAAAAAGAGAAGGGGGTGGGGGTGAAGGGAGAGAAAGAAAAAGAAAGAAAGGGTTCCAAACCAACCAAATCATGTGCTGGCATGGAGTTAGTGCACATGGGTAGAGAGGAGCAGAGTTAGAAAGGGGAAAGGGGGAGAGATATAGAGAAAGGCAGACACACACACACACACACATTCATACACATAAGAGTGAGAGGTGTTAAGGCTGTATAATGGCTCTTTTGAAATGGTAACGCAGCTTTCTGGCTGTAGCTGGTACAGGCTGTTTTTTGTAACGTTTGTGGCTCCGATCCAGTTCTTATTAACCTGCCCTACTCTCCTGTAGACGGCATGACTGTTAAATTCTACCTCATTCACTTTTTATTCCCTTTTTCCACTTTTCCTGCTTTTCTTGCAGCACCTGTAGAAACAGGTGTTTCGTTTTCTCCTCTGTATTTTCCTTACCGCTCTGGTGTTGTTGAACATATATTTCCCCTTCCTGTTGTTTTAGGTCCTCATCGTGTCAGTGTAGCATCCTGCAGACAGGCATTTTATTGACCTGAATCAGGTCATGTGATTAGAGATTGAGGAGGAAATGTCTGTTAGTTTGCTTTCTCCACCTCCCTCTCTTCTCCTGTCCCCCTCGTACTTCCTGGCCTCTCATCCCCTCTTTCTCCATCCTCCTTGTTCTTGTTTACATCCACCTTGCCATCCTTCCCCCTGTCTGCCTCTCCCCCTCTCTCCTCCCCTCTGCTCCTTCTCTCCGTCCGTCTGTCCTTGAATAAATGCTCTCTGACCAGTGGAACATATGCTGCTGGTTGTTCAATACCCTCCCTCTGAGAGAGCCAGCGTTCGTGTGTGTGTCTTTCTGTGTGAATACAAGAGACAGAATGTGCGTGTGAGGAGTGTATGTGCATGTGTGAGGGTGTGTGTGCATCCGTGCATGCAAGGGAGTGTGTGTGTGTGTGTTCATTGAAACGTATGCCTCCTGTTGCACATCAGCCATCTGTTCCCTGAATGGCCTGATGGAGTGCTGCTGTTACCATGGCAATTGGCCATTCAGTCAAATAGCCCCTCAAACACCCCCCTCTGACTTGGTGCGATCGTGTGTGTGTGTGTGCGTGTGTGTGTGTGTGTGTGTGTATGTTTAGGAATTGACTGGCAGAGTGAAGGAATTCCCACATGTCGATGAAATAAGGTGGACACTCCAAGACAAGCTGCTCCTTCATCTGCTGCTCTTTTATGAAATTCTCCTTTTGTTTCTCCTTCAGGAAAACCCTCTCATCTCCAACTATTACATTGTCTGCCCCATATGTAGAAGATGTTTCTGGCCTTGGCATAGTGCCAGCATAGTGGTGTTATGAAACAATGGTAGGGGATATCAGTGGGGGAAATAGACTACAAAAAACATATTGAGACAGGCGGACATTATTATTTAGAAAAGTCAAAAGAAATATCTGAAAATGACTTATCACGTTCACATGATACAATGCTGTTTATTTGAATTGTTAAAAATGTCTTTAACATCTGTTTTTATCTAAGAACATTCATCCGTAACTTCAAATCTTTTTAGAAACATGAATGCAATAAGTCCCTTTTGTAAGTAATGCTATTGCTAGAACTGGGTTGTAAAATTTGTTGCAGTTAGCTTATCTAATTCCAAGGCTCATGATGAGTCAGCACTGCCTGGATGGCGTGTCATTTAATTGCTTTCTGTTTCTAATAATAAATGATAGCGCATTGGAGTTTTGCCAGCAAGTGTCCAGTGATACCTAAACAAAATGTATGACTCCACTTTTACATTAGATTGAGGAGTTAATCTCCAACGACTCTGAGGACAGCACATTAAACAAGTAGCTGGATTTAATTAGCTAGTGAAGTTTGTTAAAAGGATTAGCAGATCAATTGTTTGGATAAATACTTGTTTTCATATTACAGGTTTAATTGTCATAATATGATTATTGTTGTTGAGTTTTCACAAGAACTGACACACACACACAAACAACAGCATCAGCAGGACAACTATGGAAATGAATCTCTCAACTGTCTCTAACTGCTGGTCTATTCATCTGCACCCCAGAGCATTCGACAACCTCACACACACATACACACACACACACATGCACACATTTATGAACCTCTCCCACCTAGTATCTCTAGCCCTCACACACACACACACACACACTCTCTCTATACCCACCGATTGCAGTGGTCTGCCGGCCATATGTCAGCCCTACTCCAACGAGCAACCTCTCCTGGAACCCCAGCTCCTTTGTATGTATATGTATTTTTTGTGTCATCTCCTTTCTGCCACTACCATCTTTCCTTTTACCCTCCCTAAGTTTTGTCCAGTGAAATAAAGATACAGTATGTTAAGTCAGGGCAGCAATGAGATGGTTATTTTTGTCAGATACATTTGTGGACTCTGATATATAAAACCTTTCCTATTTACTTTTGAAATAAACAAGGGGCTGTTTAACATCAAGTACTTGATATATTACATCAATGCCGCAATGTTGCCCACAATGTGGCATCGCACATATACACAACATATTTATGTTTCTAAGGATCTTGGATATTTCCAGATACATAAAGTTGATGTCTAGGTGGTTACTGTGAATTGTATAAGAAACACTGACAGATAGACTTGCTGATGGTGGCAGGTGATGCTAACATACAATACGCAGCCTGGATTTGCAATGCTGTAATCAAGTGTGACTCGCCAGATTTAATGAATGTTCATTCGTGTACTCTTTAATTAACAATGACCATGGGTAGTTGCACATGTACCTGTGGGATGTACTGTATGTGTGTGTGTGTTTTAATGGCAGTAGAAGTTCAGGAAGGCAGTATTGCCCAATTGATCCCAGCTTGAGCAACATCCTACTTTTTCAAATTAAGTATGTCTGTGTGACTTGTACAAAGATTTTCACAAATATTGTACAATTTCCAGGAAATAATCAACAATATTTACATCACACTTTGGTGTTGGGTTGGGTGCCAAGATTCGTGGTCATAATTGGAGGTTTGACTACAATAACATGTTCATTTACCTCCAGCTAGGTTAATGACTGGTGCTAGTGCTAGTTAATTAAATGTTACTCAGCAGGTGTGCAGGTGATACCTATAGTATGTCTAATGAAGGGCCTTGCCTTGATCTTATGATTATATGGCTGTTTTGATTTACATTGCAAAAAAAAATGTTGAGTTGACAGTTGAGCTCATGCACAAGACTAGTGTTATGTTTTGGGACTATATTTGTTTTTTTTCAAGCCTCATCTAATCCTGCTATATGTTATGCTCCACGGTAACCCCAAGAAAAATTCAAGTGACGCAGAAGGAACAGCAAATACAGTGCCTCTTACTGGTGAGAAAGATTTAATTTGTGTCACTGTTCTATTGAGCACTCTTTTTGTTTCATTATTCTGTCTTAAATTTTTGAAATGTCATCACATAAAGCAGGCATGCAAATAGACACATTGTACATAATATTTAGTGTCTATGTTTATGTGTTTACATACATATATATTTGTGTGTGTGTGTATATATATATATATATATATATATATATATATATTTGTATTTATAAAATACTACGATCTATTCTGCTAGATAGTCACTAA
>JAOEHI010000018.1:5732087-5753027 GCA_025447815.1 Percopsis transmontana | reverse complement strand
CCCGCCCCAGCAGAGGTGCCGGGCGGGGCCCACCCCCCCCCCCCGCCCGGGCGTGGCAACAAGACACAGTGTGTGTGTGTGTGTGTGTGTGTGTGTGTGTGTGTGTGTGTGTGTGTGTGTGTGTGTGTGTGTGTGTTCTCCTCCACAGTGACTTCTATGAGAGTTCAGCTGTGATGCTGGAGGAGGAGGGAGCTGTGATCGTAGGCCTGCTGGTGGGACTAAATGTCATCGACGCCAACCTCTGTGTCAAAGGAGAGGACCTAGACACCCAGGTAACAGCTGCAAGTCTCCTCTTTAACAAAACCTAATTGATTTATATTTGACTTAGCAAAATTGTTTTTGTGTTTTTTTTTTTTAAGGTTGGGGTAATTGACTTCTCTATGTACTTGAAGAACGACATTGATGACTACAGGAGTGAAGAAAGGTCTTTATGTTTTACTTCTATCTAATCCAAGGTTTATCTGCATGCTTACCTTACCCAGCCACTGGCTAGGTCAGGTCCGTGTCTGGCTGGTTGCTCACAACATTCCAAATTGTAAAGTGAGAATAAAACCGTGTGTATTTGAATTAAAACAGCTCAGCGTTATCCCTCTAGTTTTCACTGGCCTGTCCCTTTTCTGGTTGCTAATAATCCAAACTCTTCTCGACTAGAGAAGTAGTCTTCTCTAGGAAATGGTTAGCTATATTGTGTGTTTTTCTGGGACTCCTTTCCTCTCCTTCTCCTCCATGTTGTGGTGATTTTGTCTGAATCAAAGAAGACTCGGAGATGAACTGAGTGGTCCAGGCTCTTATGTATGGGCTTTCACAACCATGTATAAAAACATCATTGTGCGCTGCTTGTTTGGCCCGTTTCACCGTGTTGAAACATGTTACCTCCCTCAGCATTACACTGCCCTGACTTCAATATAGACCAAGGCAGACTCTGTTTTGCCTGCCGGTGTTGTGGTGTATGTCATTTACCTTGTATATTTTCACTTATCTCTTGATCTTCCCATTGCTCTCATTTTGAGGTACTGTGGCGATTTTTTTTTTGGTTTCCATGCACACAGGAACAGCCAGATAGCATCTATCTTGGATCAGAAAAACTATGTGGAAGAACTGAACCGACAACTCAAGTAAGACTTTACTATTGGAAAAATACTTATTTGGTAGGAATTTTATTTGTGCTATTAATTAGTCAGCAATTTCCCACCACTGTCCACTGTCTTATGTGACCACTGTCTTACAGTATGTGACCCCTGCTAAAAAGAAATTAAGTAACTTAATTGATTACATTTTTGTTCTGTGATTAATGAGCTACCCTGGAATGAGTCGTGTTGCTCCTTAAACACGGCCTATCTGGAACTCCTGAACTCTTCATGAATACTAAACACAGATGATCTATTCCCCCAATTACTTTTATATTTCAGTATATGTTTATGTTTTAACATGTAGTTTGTTATTGTATCAAGCAAAGTGGTTTACATATGTTTAAGATGAGGATGATGATGATTATTATTATTATCATTAATTATCATTATTAATATCATCACTATGTTTAATAATGTTCTATTTCCAGCTCTTCAGTCCATGGGCTGCAAGGCAGAGTGGATTCACTGGAGAAGTCTAATTCCAAACTCATAGAAGAGGTAAAATGCACACTAATTATGTACACCTGTACAAAATATTAAAACCACCATGTGAAGTGACCCTGTTTTTACTCTCTAGAATTCCCTTTCCTCTTCATCGAATTTCCCCATCATGATGGAAATAGATCAGTTGTGCGATATCTGCAACAGATTTTAGCTTTTTCTCTTGGATTTACTATGTTTGTCTTTATTTCATAGGAATAGCAGACTGTCTAGATATAATCATTCTCTCAATGCATTTACTTTCAATAGACTTGGCCAATTATGTGCCAAATGATGTGGCAAAATCATATGCCATATGATTCAAGCCCTGTAACATCTGTGTGACATTGTCAATAAGGTTAAGATAGTTCTTTATTATCCCTGGAGGAAAGTTTGTGGAACATTTACTTATCTGTGTGTGTGTGTGTGTGTGTGTGTGTGTGTGTGTGTGTGTGCAGTTAGCCATAGCCAAGAATAACATCATCAAATTACAAGAGGAAAACCAACAGTTGAGGAGTGAAAACAGCCTTATTCTGTTGAAGTCACAACAACATTTAGAGGTAAACACGCTTGCTACAGAAAAATGGAAATAGCTACCACTAGTCTAGCACTTCCACATTTCTTCTATTTATAAAGATTCTTCTTTTTTGTTGTCGACAAATTTTTTATTTTGTGTAGCTAACGCAGGGTGACGTGTCATTGGAGAGAGACACCTATAAACAGTCTCGCCAGGGTCTGGATGAAATGTACAATGAGGCCCGAAGACAACTGAAGGAGGAATGTCAACTTAGACAGGTCAGATTGCCACTTAGATTCTGTCTGTATTTGTGGTAATACTTTTGTGTGTTTGTGTTTGTTCTATACTGCTCAAGTGTGGGAATTAACAGTGCATGTTACTGTTAAGGATGTGGAGAATGAGTTGGTGGTCCAGGTGTCTATGAAACAGGAAATGGAGCTGGCCATGAAACTTCTAGAGAAAGACATTCATGAAAAACAGGTGAAAAAGCTTCCTTACATTAGCCTTTCAACTCTGGTCACTCATCATAAATGTTATGACAGTTGTGTCTGTAGACTGAAAGCTGTATTACTGTGCTGTGTTAAAGCAGACTTTAAACCCCCTACATTTTTTAACATTTGTGTTAGGGGCATGGTCAGAGGTAAAGGTTCTGATTCAAATAGAAAGACGGCACAAAGGAGGTGCCCATTCTATTTATTCATACTACTGTGTGGTAAACAGGACACATTGATTGGACTGAGGCAACAGCTGGATGAGGTCAAGGCCATCAATGTAGAGATGTACCAAAAAATGCAGGTATACACACAGTAATACACACATTTACCTTCATGAAAGGATGAATGATATTGATGATGATGAGGATACCTGATTATTTCTCAGTCATCCGATGAAGGGATGAAACAGAAGAATGACATGATCAGTCGCCTGGAGGAGAAGACCAATCAGATCGCTGCCACAATGAAACAGTTGGAACAGAGGTAAGACACACTGAATGATATGATTCAGTGGCTGTCCTGTGTCAATGATTTGACACAGGACAGCCATTTCTCCCACATTTCCCCTCAGTTTATTTGTAGTGTTGGCAAGGGTGGTTTTTACGAAGAAACCTGCATTAAAATTTTGGGACATTAAAAAATTACTGAAGTTGGACAGTAGAGTTCTTAAAGCTTAAAACTATGTAGTAGAAAAACTGAACACTTAAACTATTTTGGAAACAAGACTACTGTAAGGATTTGGTCAGTGAGCAAGTTTTGAGCAATGTTTTATCAGATGGCTCACTGTCAAAGCAAATATAGGTCTACTGTAATTATATTCCTGCATGCAAAGTTTTGTTACTTTATTGCCATGTACCTGGTTGGTGCAATGTGGCCACCAGCTTTGTCATGTCCCATGGTCCATCCCCCCCCCCGCTCCCCTCTTCCATTGGTTTAGATTTATTCCATCCTGTTTGTGATTGGTTGTTGAATGTTTTTGTATTTCTACAACTTCTCATACAGTAGGTGGCTCGGACATATAGGCACCGGTTGCACTTTTCATTCGAATTGTCCTTCGCTCATTAACCGCTACCGTTAACCGTATTTACTATCTTTACGGTATCATCTGCTGTACTCTACTCTTGACTGTATGTTTAGGTTCACAGGGATGATATTTGTGTCAAACCATTTTAAAGGTATTAAAGTGTTAAGCTTAATTTATTTCTATACTTAGAGATAAGATTTGCCTTAAAGATCTATAGGTCTCACTCATTTCATGTTCAGGCCTCATGGCTGTACACATACCTCAACATGTCTGTTTATATATACTGTATGTCCTGTGGGTGAATTTTGTCTGTTAGCATTATCAAGATTTCTCTACATAACGAATACATATATTGTATCTATAATTATGTAATTAGAAAATGAAACTTTAAATGAAACCTAGTTATGGTGCGAGATTGGTCATCTCTTTATCAGCTTTAAAGAAATGCAGCGTCAGTGTGATAAGTGCCTGATGCTCAATCCTGTCTAATGTAAACATGATGAAAAAGTGTTAAGTGTAACCGGGATCACTTAGAGCACTGGTATATTGACATCCTTTCTTCCTTCCTTCCCTTCTTCCTTGTTTCCTCTTTCATTCAACCATTAATTCCATCTATCCATCCACCCCACATTTTTATACCTTAACTACTTGTCATTCTTATTTTCAACCCTTCTCCCTCTCTCTGTGTGTGTGTGTGTGTGTGTGTGTGTGTGTGCGCGCAGTGATAAAGACCTACTAAGTCAGACCAGAACACTAGCTATGTCGTTTGTTAAGTGCGCCAGCAACGACACAGAACACCAGTACAAACTAGTTAAGGACATCTCCTTCTGAGAATGAACAAAACGTGCACAGTGACGGCACACACAACGAATACACGGTTAACTTATAACTTTATTTTGTTTTTACACAACTTGATTACATTGTTCATTTAGCATTGTCAAATGGCTCTTTTAGTGGAAAAGATGTTTATGTTATGTCAATGTTCTAATCTAATTGAGACATAATAAATTACCTTATCGCTACTGAAAAATATGGAATGGGAATCAAACTAAATGAACTAAATAATGCTTTCATTATTCACTCACTTCTTGAGGCAAACTCACACACATGCACATGGTCCACATTATTATCTGCCCATATTAGACAGTTTGTGCACTGATGTGCAGGTAATTTTACAAGATGTAATACTAGCTTTGAAGAGGACGGTGTCCTATTTATTTAGTTTCATTAACACAGTTAGAATTTGTAGAACGGGCTTACCTTCAAATGTTAAAACTACTGAAGGATTAATTTATCTTTTGATACATTAATTCAAATTGTTGATTTTTACTGTTTTTTAGCAGGTAACATGCTATCACAGTAATCCTGTTGGTTCACATCATTTGTGATTCTATGTCAGCAGTTATTTACATTTTAGATAATTTTATAGAGAGCATTGTATTGCCTGTGTTTAGTATGTATTTTTTAAGTCTACAGAAAGGGTCTTATAGGACAGTCTGCCTGTTGGGGTGTTTAGGCACACGTAAACACTGGTCTAGATAACAACTTTGAAAATATATAAATGTATGTACATTTTATTACAGATAATATATTTAGAAAAAACGATGAACCCTAAAAGCATCTCACAGCCTTTCAGGGGTCCTTTGAGAACCATTGATGTACTGTGCACTGAGGTCTACTTTTGCTAATGTAAATGGCTCAATGGGCTGGCAGGGGATCAGCATTGTAGGATGTGATGTGTGTGTGTGTGATCTGCTTTGAGGTTTGAATCACACTTTCAGGTCAGTCCAGCGTAAAGAAGTTGTTGTTTAGCTGCAATACATTTCGCAGTCTGCATATGTTGTTTTTTGTCTTGACACGTTTATAGATTTTTGTGATAGCTCATGCAATAGTCATTCTACCTATTCTAACTCTAAATTACGTGTACCGTAACCTTTGACCTGTCAGTTATATTTACATTCTAACACACATCTTAACCACTACATACAGTACAACATATAACTACTGTCTTTTACCAACCTGACAAATAAAGCTAGATGTTTTGAATGTGCTGTTGTGGTTTCAGTCATTGGCGCAGGTTTTAATGTACAGGTAGCTGTAAGATGGGTCTAGTGAGAACTGCTGAGGTCTGGGAGGTTGACCAACAATTTGACATTGTGGTACTGTAGGTAAACGAGTTGTCCATTTATATATCTATTCTCCTCTAACTGTTGACTAGATTGTGCTGTAAATCGAATAAGCCTATAACATGGAGTGTCCACGTATCAATAAGCTATCTGGAGTTTGTTGCGTGCTGTTTCCCCAGTAGGCCTACTGCAAGCGGCAAGCCATAAGACTTATGATTTTAGTGTCTGGTAACGGCAGTGAGCTTTACCTTTGAGGGAGCCGAGATGCTGAAGGCTACTGTTGCCATTAGCAGGCCTGCTATCCATTCCGTCATGCTGCCTTAATTCTTGTCTTTGGCTTGTTTCAGCAGACAACTTCAGTTGGACATTACCCATCACCCTTATTTCCCTCTTTCTTTTCCTTTATCCCTCCTGTATTGGTTCTATATTACACACACCCCCTTTTCGTTCACTCCTCCTGCTCCTACATCCATCTGTGGAGTCGTGCGCTGTACTGTGGTTCTAATGCTGGGAATGATATCCATATCCCTCCTGCCCACTCCTTATCTAAATCCTAAATCCTTTGCTCATTATTAAACCTCATTTCACTTTCATCCATCCATCCATCCATCCATCCATCCATCCATCCATCCATCCATCCATCCATCCTTCTATCCCCCATGCCCCCCACCACAATTTTTCTCTCCATGGTCCTGAGTTTGTCCCTGGTTATAATGGTGCAGATTACAGGAGGCGGAGCGGCACCGAACTTCAGCTGAGGAGGGATCCAGACGCTTCAAAATGGACTTTGCCAACAAGGCCGACAGCCTGCAGCGGCAGATCGAACACAAAGAAAAACAACTGTAAGTAAAAATGCAAAATACACAGTATAATAACTATCCTTTAGTTTTGTAACTGTTTTTCTTTCATAATCTTATTTTATGTTTCTCTCGTTGTCTGTGTATTCTTTATTATCACCTTTGTCTGTCCTATAGTCACCAGCTGGAGACAGACTTGAAGATTGAGAGGGAGTGGCGCCAGACATTACAAAACGATCTAGAAAGAGAGAGAGCGACTGTAGCACAGCTCAGCACAGAGGCCCTTCAGATCAGCGGACTGAAGAAGGTAGGGAGTGTAATGTATATGATGTTGCATCTTGTTTACGTGTCTGATGTATGATTGCTGTATATGTGGGTGCTGTTGTTGTCCAGGAGTTCCATCGTCTCCATGATGAAAACATTCAACTGAAGACCATTTGCGAAGACCAAGAACAAGCTCTCGAGGAACTAGGCTCAAAACTGAGCGAGTAAATATAGTTTCTTTATATTATACAATAGGATGACCTGTGCCACACCAAACCAGGTCCAGTTATGATCTGAGACATTTTATGAAGATCAGCCATTCGAACAGACTAACAGTCAACAAATTTAAACTCAGTGGATTTATGTTTTACGTACAGTGGGGTTCAAAAGTCTGAGTCACTACCAAGATCTCGTAATATTACAAGAATAAAGTTGTGGCTAATATTACAATAATAAAGTCATAATATTATAAGAAAGAGAGAATAAAGAGAATAAAGTTGTAATTTCAGGCTACATGTTATTTTAGAGGGGAAATATCAGATAAGCAGCCTGTCGCTGTCACCTGTGTTAAAATGATGTGAAATTGTAGTCTCATCATCATAACATAACACATAACATCATCATAAGTATTCGTAGGGCCTACTTTAAAAAACTATTCATACAAAAGACTTGGAGGAGATTACCTCTTTTGTTGATAAGGAAAAGGCTGGTAGTGGTCGACTGCAAGGCTATTGTGGGTTACATCAACATCTCCCAATTTTATGACCTTTTTTTTCTTTTATTCTCGTAATATTATGACTTTATTTATTACGTTTTTTTTTTCTACAATGTGTCCCTAATACTTTGTCGTAGCTCGTCGTTGCATCAGATGTGTTTTTTTGTGGTTGTCTTTCTGACATCTATATTGTGTTACTTTTATTAGATCCAAAATGAAGATTGAAGACATTAAAGAGGCCAACAAGGCTCTTCAGGTAAGACACAGCTAGGGTACACCTTCAATATTTAAAAATCATTATATTGCAGTTTTTTAAAAGGGCTTCAGAGGAAAGAAATCAGGATTTAAACGTTATGTTATAGATATTATACTGTATGTGTGGACATGACTCTGGTATTACGGAAGTTGATCATGGTTATTCATATTGATTTTTAGCATGTAAAATTCAAGGTTTGGGTGGAACGGTGGCATTCTGTGCTTATTTCAGGGGGGTCAGGTTTGGCTGAAGGACAAGGAAGCCAGCCACTGTAAGCTGTGTGAGAAGGAGTTCTCCATTTCCAGACGAAAGGTCTGTCTACAATGATAAAGTACTAATGGCGATAATAAACGTAACCACTAGATCCCAGATCAGAGGTAGACTCTAGACATGTCCTCTGTTTCTCTCTCTCTCTGTCTTCTCAGCATCACTGTAGGAATTGTGGTGAGATTTTCTGTAACAGCTGCTCTGACAATGAGCTTCCGCTTCCTGCCTCTCCTAAGCCAGTCAGAGTCTGTGACACCTGCCATGCCCTCCTCCTTCAACGCTGCTCGTCCAATCCCACGTGAGGATGCCCCCCCCCCCCCCAACCGTGGTTCCACCTGATAACAGCCCTACTACCATTACCACTACTATAAGCCTGTGTAACATCTGTCAAACTCAAGTTGTATGCTGCTACAAATGGACCATGTACATAAAGAAAGTTACCTCTACATAATTTATTACATCAAATGTTTTGGTTCCCCAGCACTGCAGGCGTAGACTTTTTATTTGCATTAAACAGCAATTGGATGAAGAATATATAAACACAACCAGTGTAAACCATGCATGCAAAATCTGGAAATCTCATGGCAACTCCCCAAATGGGTCTTGCGACCACTCAAGGGACATAGAACCCCCCCACCCCCTTTTAAGAACCATTGACTTATAGGAGATGATATTTGGGGCAAGACGTCTGGTAAGGTAGGCATTCAGTATTTTCTGCTTCTGTAAATACAGTATGGACCCACTAGATGTGGGGGACCTGGTTTGATTGATTCTCTCAAAATGTATAATAATAGTATCAATATAATAATAATTGTTACCAAAATACCAAAAATTACACAGTAATAATTTAACAACAGCCATATAGCTGTTTTGGGGTTTACACAGACGATCAGATGACTAATATCAGTTTAGTCAGTCAGGCGAAGTACATACCAGTGCCACAGTGTAGAGTTGTGTTTTTCTTCTGTATGTGTTCCTGCCTTACCCTAAATGCTGAACGGGACTGTGAAAAATGGGACATTAGTAGATGATCCGACAAATAGGCACATAATTCAAAATGTGATTGTAAAATGTGCAGTAAAGTGAATAGGAGTATCTTAGCACTAAAAGTTTCCAGAAACTTCCCAGGAACAATCATTCCCTTGCTTTCCTAGCAGGACTTCATTGTGCCTCTATTGTTGCCACATTGAGCCTGACTTGCCACTTGCCATTTAAAGAAAATCTTTAAAAATATGTGATCATCTTTCAAAATCTGTTCAGACATTAATTTTAGGATCAAATCATGACGTCGTAACCCTAACCCTAACCCATCATCAAGTCGTGAAATGTTACAAAATAATTAGTGTCCCTTAAGCAACAGTAGCCTAAACTTGTTCTTTCATTGTGCTTTTTGGTGCCAAATAGAGCCACTGTGTTTTCCAAGATAAGACACAGTAATATTTTGAACTGGCAACAGCCTTTAGGCACTCTAAGCATGTACTAATATCTAATTTAAAAGACCATGGCACAAAAGCAAAAATCACTGCACTCGATTTTTTTTTTCTTGTGAGTGGCTGCTGACATGTGGATGGTTGTTGCAGGTCAAACTCTAAACTGTGTGTCTTATCTCCTCAGTGGATGTTTTTAAAGTGATTTGTTGCTTACGGATTTTAAAGCTGCTTTTGATAACTCTTTTTCCCTGGCAAAATATTAACTTTTATTTTCTATTGTGAAACGAACAGCATAACATGGGACCCCCTGGATTTGCTGATACAGCAAATGTAGCGGCTCACAGTTTTCTGCCTCGCCACCATTGGTAAATCTACACCTTAGGTAGTCTTCAACTACTTTGCTTTTCATGACACGATGGTACAGCTATTTTGTCAAGCTGCCTTACGCAGCTTTCGACACTATAGAAAAATAGACATGGAAAGAACATACAGTATATCACAGATATTCTCCAAATTGGCATTTCAGAGTATTAATGTTTGATTAAATATTGTTTTATGCACATTATTTTGTACATTTCAAGTTCCAAGTGGTTATACTTGGAACAAAATGCAGAGTCTCGCACATTATTGCTGCTCTATTCATAAGAGTACATTTGTAAACTTCACATCAACATTTTACACATTTTGCTATCAGAAGCACAAGGAATAATGTCTTATGTTACACTATAGCTATTTTGACAATGACTAGTGGCTACCACTGTAAATTATGGTTTTGTACTCTGATATACAATGTTTACAATCTGGAATATTCCAAAAAACTGGAAGTACAGTACTTATTCCCTTGAAGATACAATAAGTCTATGGTTCTGATATGAATAGTGATATTATGGTGCTTATGTGAAAGGCGTGACATTGTATAGAAAGTGACTAGCCATTGTACCTTTTGTTGTATGTCACTCTGAAAATAAGAATAAATTAAGATTTTTCCTGTTTAGCTAAATATCACCGTAAAGTTCTGTGGCCAAGGAGCAAAAGGTGCTGTTTGATAATACCCAAACCCAGTTATGGGTTTTAGATAAATGTTGCTTTCTTTTTTTCAGTTTGATGTTGCAAGGTACACTTGCACACATAAATAAAACTGGTCAGACATTATTAGTGTTCTTTCCGAGTTTCAGTTCAACAAAAGGTGAACATTTTGAAAGGGGTTGTGACTTTCTATACTCACTGTATAATGAAAGAGTCACATTGTTTAACAACAGCAAAAATACCTTATTTGGATCATTTAACAGCCCCCTATAAAAAAGGGTGAACCTTTTGAAATGAAGTAATGACTTTCTATACCCATGTAATTAAGTCATGCCACGCTCATGATGCATAATCGTAAATGAAATGTGTACAGTTTTGATTCAAATGTATGTTGTATATTTGTTGGTTGTTGATCAAATGTTGCAAATAAATCAGTTAGATAAATTAAATTAATTCTCTAATGCCTATGATAAATTGCCTTGACAGTAAATTAAATCAAAATTAAGACCAACTGATGTCTTGCTTGTATTGTTTTTATTTACGTGTGTTAATCATCCTGGGTAACATAAGTCAGGTACTGTTGATATAGCGCTTGGGTAAAGCAGATGTGAACATTTTGTTTCTATAATTACGAATTATGAGTCTTACATGTTGCCACCTAGATACTCCTATTTACAGTTTGTTTTTCAATTGCTAACATTCAAGTCACATTGTCAAAGCTCTTCACACAGTCAGCAAAACGGAAGTGTATGTGGACCAAACTGAATAATTTTTCATTGCTTTCACACAAAATGCATTCAATGGCCACATTCTCCAAAATCCATGTACTCTTTACTCATTCATACTCCACCCCCTGAAAAACACTATATTTGCAGCACATTTTTCAAATGCTAACACATTGTTTCCAGTGTTGAAGTGTTAAAAACACATTCAAAACAGAATGATGGCAAATGTCCTGCATTTTTGCAGTAACCAGATTGAAATGTATAGAAATCTTGGCAGAATATTTAATCATTCCAAACACATCTTATTTCAATTTCAGCTGAAAGCTGAAGTGTCCTGCTTTTAGTCTTGTTACCAAATAGACAAAAGGAGACAGATTGGAAATAATTGACAGCAGTTTGGGAACAAGGAAGACAGGTTGGGCTGGATTAGACATTCCAGACGATACTTTCCAAATTGCATCACCAGAGAAGACATAAGCTAAGGGTTAGGTTAGACCTAACCCTAGGGTTTTATTGATGGTTTTTTTGGTTTCAACTTTTTATTTTTGTTTTACTTTGATGTATTTTTGGATGTAAATTACTACATCCAAAGATAAAGAAAAAATAATGGATAATGAAGCAAATTGCTGCTTTTTTTATTCGTTCATTTTACTGTACGTATACTTTAGTACAGTCAAAAAAGTGAAAATTATTCTATAATGAAATACTGATTTTTGTGAAAAACTGTATGAAGAGTTTTGAAAAAGTGGCTTCAGTAGGCTAGGCCTATTGACCGACGTAAAAAGGATCCATTAAATTATTTTATGAATATGGGCTTTAGCACTACCCTAATACATACAATATTCAAATGGAATTCTACTTTTAAAGTGCTGAGGAATATTGGTTCTTATACTAACAAAATGAAATGTCTGCCCTACCCTTTCCTGACCCAAGGAGGAAGTAGGTGATTGTATACTGCTTGAATAATGTAATTGTACATGCAAATAAAATAAATTCAAATAAAAACATTAATATCAAATCACCCTACAGATTCTAATGCTTCATCATAGTGAATTGCCATAGCCTCCCGCACTGTTATGGCTGTTTGTCAGTTTACAAATTTGATGTAAAAAACTTACCTTTGTACAACCACAATGATTTAATAACAAAACTTACTGACTACTTTATTATAATATTATACATACTACATGTATATTATATATAGCATGATATTAAGCTTATCCTCTATAGTTCTATAACTGCCAGTGCGCCTTTCCATTCCTCAATACATAAAACTACAACAGCACTGTACTTTCAATTGAAAAATACACTGATATTTTGGAATTGCTGTTTATAACTTCAACTGATGACCTATTGGTTTAATTTCAGTGCTTGCCATACCTCTGGGGTCACACTGACAATCCTTTTCCATGTGAAGGTTTCTAACAAATACATTCTAGTCTATAGGTGACAACAATACAAGGACACAGACAGAATTAAATATAAAATTTATTAGGCAAAATGTACAACAGCTGCATAAGCTATTTCACAGCTCAAAAGAGTTTCATTTTTTTAATTTCCACTCTTTAAGAGCGGAAAATATTAATGTTGCTTTTAATGAACATGTGAAAACATTCATATAGAAAACACACTGGCTCACATTTCTAAAACTTTCTAAAGCAGTTAAGATGGTTTAGAGTCACTTCTAATAGACAAATTAGTCTCTTCCCATCAGCCTTGTTAGCTTGCCGGATCATTAAATAAAAAAGGTTAACACTAGTAAAGATGGGGAAAACAAAATTGCAGTTCGAATCAGACAACTGGAATAATAGTGTTTATCCAAAAGTTTCAGTCAGAGACTGGAACAGGCTGGCTAATATTAAACCTTCAAAACCATAAAATAACTTTCAAACATAGAATGCATGGTGCCACATCATTTTAAACCATGTACGCACGTTTTTGGATGAGTCTCTTACACATCTATAGATTAAATGTGCTCCTTGACACAATTAAGATATCAAATTTTAAAGCAGTTATATTTTAAATAAGTTCAAAAGAAAGTCCTAATTTTAATGGAGTTAATAAATAACTAATAAGTCACTATTCAAGACATCAGAGCATCTATTGGTGGGCAAAATATAACCATTTGGTAATACATATTTTTGCTCAATTCAGTCAATTAAATACTATAAAATATACACACGCAGCTCCCTGCTGCCCGAACCAACTAAAACGTGACAAGTTATAAACGGTATAGCACGAGCAAAAGTATCCTATCGACCAACTGTAGTCTCAAAACTACATTTGTACAGGGCAGGAGATGTACTGCCAAATATTTAAAAAAAAGAATTCCCCCAGCATTAGTGACTCTAGACCAGCAGTCTTGCTCTGAAAACTATGAGGCATAAATGAGGCCATAAGAGGTGTGACACAAACATCATAATGGGTTAGAAGAATGGGGTGATGTCATCAGAATGCACCTCGTAGTCCACTGCTCCTTGAACCTCCACCTCCAGAGTTACCATAGTAATTGCCACCGCCACGACCTGGAAGGAATAAAACACAACATCAGAACTCAGTTGAGTGTTCAGGGCTTTGAGTTTAAAATATTTTAAGATTAAATGCAGACACCTTACATTATACGCTATTGTGGTTGCAAGACTCATGAACACAAACACCCTGCTTTATTTTATAGCTACAAATTATCTAGCAGAATTTAAGTTTCCTAGTTACCAACTAGGTAAAATTAATTGTATAAAAACAATGAATTTTTATAGAATTATTACAAGTTATTATTTTAATGTATTCCACTATTATTAATATTGAGCGTGTAGCTAGCCGCATAGAAATGAAGCCAGATGTTCTTCTGACGCGGTGGTTAGAATATTTATTTTTCCCCCCTACGTTTTATTGTTTCTTAAAAAAAAAAAAAAAAGTGTTTCTAGATACATTTAAGATAATGACACATTAACTTGTCCGAGACGACAGGTACATGGTGTTGAAAAACAATTGGATATAATTTCTTGCACCATAAAAAAAAAAAACTACTTTTTTTATAAATTGGGCTGTTGAAACATCAACAGACAGTAAAATGGAAGGATAACTTAACTAGCATGAATTAAGAAAGAAAATAATTTTGTGAAATAATAACTCACTCATTTCTGCTGCTCCACTAGAAGTTGAGTTAAGAAACAGCTCAATATAGCGGTGCTCTGTTGAGAAGATGTCAACAATCAATCAAATTAGGTCAACTAATCAAAAGAAACTACCTGAAACAAGATGGGAAACAAACAAACAACACCTCAACAATGGGAAGCACAGTGGTAAAGGGCTGAAGATGTGAAAAGGAGAGTACATACGCATGTGGTTTTTGTCTTTGGCCATGGCCGACACTGCGTCTTCATGAGAGCGAAACTCCACATCTGCCTCACCAGTAGATTTGCCATTTGGAGCAACATCAATGTGGACCCTCATTGGATTCAGTGGAGAGAAGAACTGAAACAACACACACAGAAATTATTGACATTTATATACATGCATATTACATAATACAATATATACTTGGCAAATCCACAATAGTTTTACCCTTCAATGAATTTCGAGGCCTAAATTTGTGTGTAAAACTCATCAACTTGAAAAAACTTCCGGGTCGATAACACAAAGGTTTTTCATGGCCTGTTTTGAAACATCCCTTCAACAGTCAGATGAACAGCATAGACCATCCAGTAATGAACCTAGCACTGGTCTAGTATTCTTACTTTAGCAATGTCTCCCTCAGTGGCACGGAAGGGAAGACCCCTCATGTGGACAAAATGTCCACTGTGGAAGCCTGAACCAGCATCAGCTGTCCCACTGTAGCAATGGCCTCCCATTCCTACACACAGACACATACAGCATCAGTAATACTGCTGGAATCCCATGGGTAAATATAATTGACTTGACAATTATAATAAAAATCTAGTACTTTTTAGCTAGTACAAGTACTGTTTCAATGCTGGTCAAAACAAAGCCAGTAACAGTGCAGCGTTACAATTGTAAAGTATGAGGTAAGAAACCTAAAAGACATTTACTTATATACATAAATAAAGTAATCCATATCTGACCTCTTCCTCCCCTCTCTCCTCTCACTCGCTCATCAAACATGCCATTGCCAAAACAATAGTTGTTGAAGCCATTGTAGTTGTCAAAGCCACCATAACCTAGATACAGAGGAGGACAGCACAAAGTAAAAACACAAAACAACAAGGACAAGACAGAACAATGAGGGAATATTAAAGAAACCCTATACTTGTTTTTACACATTTGGTAATTAGCATCCTGTGATGCCAGGCCTGGCTTCCTACAGCCGTTAAGTTACTCACCACCTCCGTAGCCTCCGCCGCTCCTCATGGTCTCCATTAGAGCTCCTCCACGACCAGCCCCAGGTCCAAAGAACCCGCCCCTGGGCCCGCCCATCACGGGTCTATCGTAGGGCCCTGGTCTCTGGCCCCCCAACCCACGCCGGGGTAGCTCATAGTAGGCTCTTATCTCATTACGGCTGCTCTTAAAAATCTCTATGTACCTGGAGTCGGAGAAGCCCAGGGGGTAAAGAGGGGTGCAAAAGGAAGGCTTAGGGGATGGAAATGTCTCAGGTGGTTCTATATACATAGATCATATAGAGGGATAATGCAAGACAAAAGACAAGAAGACTAAATGACCTAACACAGGGCTAGTTTACTTTAACACCCTATTAGGACTAACTTCTGAATTGCATTGAACGACTCAAAATATAGAGCCATTGATGATGAGCGCTTGACCACGGCATAGAATAACAAACCTTGTCTGTGACAATTACCTTAAAATTGCTAATGCTAACTGTGAAGTGCAGCCTGACCAAACAGTCCATCAATGGCTCAGGATTTAGGGCTGTAGTTTTTTTTTATTATCTATACCCCAATATTTGTTATTAAGACAAGCTGACACCTCTTATCTGCTGAAAGAATCATTGCTTAATATTTAACTACGCTTATCATGGAATCTCCTCTTTCCATCTTCCGTTTGCTTGTACAGCAAAATGGAGTTCAGCATCATTTCTGAAATAGAAACCGCTTTGACTAACTACTCCTTTAAGTCTACTTAACCCCCTGTTCTCAACTAAATGATGTACTGGTGTGCCACTGTGTAGATCCCTAAAATACCTGCACATCTGTCTTATCTACCCATATGCAGTTATAACCCCACTAGAGAACCCAGTTTTTAATGGTCTGACATCAGAATAGCGATACCATATAACCCCTCATTCCCAATATTCAACATAATCACATAACTTTAATGAACCCATCCCATTAGCAATCAATTACATATCAATACAACCCATCAATAGATTTATCATGATTCATGTAAAAACTATCCCATCCACCTTAATCATTTTATCATACGTATCATGCTACCAACAATTGACCAATGACCCACCCAGTAATTGCTACATTAGAAGCACAACCCAACCCACCCATCCCGGCCCTTTCCCATCTGTCCCACCTGTGCCCTATTCTTTCCTTGTGTTTCCCCAGAGCCTTTTCTGCTATCTCCTTTGAGGCAAACTGCACGAAGGCTTCCCCTGTGCTCCTCCCCTGGTAGTCCACTGGCAGAGTAATCCCATTTGGCACGATTCTCAACCCTTTAACCCAAGCACACATAAATACATAGGTACAGTGGGTAGGTAGATATATAGAACAACACCTCCGACTTCTCTGCAGCTTATGAAATTAATATATACTGTATATAAGATGTATTTTATTAAACTAGATTCAAGGGGGCATCTGGAGTGACAGGTGACATCTTGTAAAGTGTCAAATGGGAAAGTGCTCCCAGAGACAAACACTGGCCTGGATTCAGTTGCAACCACAGAATTTGAATGAATAGGACACTTCCTGGTTTGTCATAGTAATGATCTTAGGTACACACAAGGCAAAACAGAATTAGCATTTGATTCAGGAATAGTGTATAGCCTATTAGAACTGGATTGGTTTCACCCAGGGAGGTAAGGTGATCAAGGGAATCAAGATGTGTGATATTAATCCAGTAAAGTCTATACATCTATAATTGTTATAAGTCTGAAAAGTAAAACTCTGTTCAAACTCTTCCAAAAATAGCAGCGATGCAACAGCCTGCCTTGTTCACCCCCCATTTTGCCATAGATGTTTCACACACCAACAATGAGATATGTTTATTGTGGTCATGATGACAAGCCATATAAAAATAACCAACAGATAATAGCATTTCTCATTTAATAGTCTAACAAAACAGTGCTTCTATCATGTTCACTCAAGTGCCTTAATGGCATTTACATACAGGTTGTCAGCACTGATTACTCCTGTACAAATGCAACTGTCAAATTACTTAGTTGATTACCACACAACCCCAGGTAAAGCTAATCCAGGTCGAGATAGGGTTTAGGTTAATGAGATTTAGAAAGTTGTGGTGTTCAGTAAAAACTACACGCAAATTAAATTAAGCTTGTGATCACCATTTAATGCATTATACATTAAAGGATGCTGACTGCCTTTAATCCATTTCGATTGTTCTGCTTTTTGGGACTCTCAGATTTATAGGCTGGGAGGGAGGAACCCCACATTGATGTCTTGGGACCACTTCCCCACAACCCAATGCAACCCACACACATCCCAACCTCCCTTCCCATTGAAACATCCCTTCAAATAACGCTTAGAACCAAATATTACTTTAGTAAAATAACATGACAAGATAACATGGCAATGACTTGCTAAACAACAAGACTGAACTCAGTACTAAAAACAAATATATACAGTAAGATTAGCCATGAAACACATGGATATATAATTGACATCAAATGTATGCTTACATAAGAAAAGTATGTGTGAGACATTATTCCATTCATTAAGAACTTTACTATCATTACTAGGATTGGGAAAATGAACAAAGATTGACAAAACTAATACGTTATCTAAAGTCAGTAAGTTTACTGACAGAAATGGCAATTTAGAGAAGTTGCTTAAACTTAAACTCTCTTATACTTTGGATTAAAATAGTGAAGGACAGAGAACAGTGAATACAGTGCGGCTATATGCATGTACCTGTAATAAAACTGAATAAAATAAACAAAAGAAAATGTGTGTATGCTTTTGTGCATGTACCTGAGAAGAACTGTACTATCTCCTCCTTGCTGCAGCCAAAAGGCAGGCCTCTGAGTCTCAGCATGCATCCAGTGCCACCATCATAGTCAGCAGGACCGCTGCGCTTTAACACCCAGTCCATCTC
This sequence comes from Percopsis transmontana, assembly GCA_025447815.1. Classification (NCBI taxonomy): domain Eukaryota; kingdom Metazoa; phylum Chordata; class Actinopteri; order Percopsiformes; family Percopsidae; genus Percopsis; species Percopsis transmontana. Next base: position 5,734,522 of record JAOEHI010000018.1, on the reverse strand, counting down.
ACTACGGTTCGACTTGAACACTAATTATGACACAAAGTTCAAAAGTGTTTATTTGTCACATAGGCTAATCATTGTAGACACTGGTGACACACAAAAGTATTGAATGTTTTATCTGCCAGTACCCCTTAAATACAAGGCAATGAGCAAGTTAACAATACAATAATTTAAAATATGAGTAAAGAGTGCAGGTGCTAAATATATTGGAGTGGCAATATAGATAATAATAAAAAATAATCTGGAGGAAATACAAAATACACACAAATACAAACCATGAAATCCACAACAGTTTGCATAAACACCTCTCCTTGAACAAAATAAATGCAAATTATTTTGTGCTAAATAGATTTACACAATTATAATTAGCACTAGTCATGTTCCACATACCTTCTATGTATCGGTGGCCCATGTATTTACGGTCCTTAGAAATAGCATTCTTGAAGTCCTCTGCTGTTTTTAGCTCAACAAAGGCCTCTCCACTTGGACGGCCTTCTTTAGAGAAGGTGAAGCACACTCCATTTACTTTCCCCACGATGTCACATTCTACACAACACACGCAATATAAAATTGGGTTAGGACGATGACACACTAACAGGTAAACAAAATACTAACTTGAAATTATGCTTGTTACTAAATGACAGCTAAAAGTGGTGTGTAACTTTTCCACTTTTTCCACTTGCCATTACAAATGATTTTAAAATTTGGGGGCTTTTTTTGGGAAGTATAAGATTGTAGAGTAGAAAGTATGGATGACATGATCAAATTTTATAATAATGAATATTGGTCTATCTGAGTCCCAATCTGATAATGTATAGGTATAATGCAGCTACACAATATAATGCATTTAGTATGACCAATCAAGGTGAGGATGCATCCAACGGAATTATTGGTGCAAATGAATAAGCCCCACCATTCCTTCGAAGTTGTCATGGTATTTACATGTGCATCATGTATGTTTGTGTATTCTGACCAGAAAAGAAGCTGGCCACCTCTTCCTGTGTGCAAGACCAGGGCAGTCCTCTGATCCTGACCACATATCCTTCGTCATTTATAGACATTCTCTCTGCCATAGAAAACACAAGAAAACAAAAATCATCTAAATTTGTAACACGTACAAGCACCTTTATATGGCATCAGGTTATCATCGAATATTATACTAGAAGTTAGCTATCATACCGTTAACTCAAAAAGGATTGTAGAGAATTTAGAATGGATGTCCCTGGATATCCCGGGTATCAATAATTACTTAGTTCAAGAGCCAAAATTGGAACGCAAAATATTACATTTGGAAGTCTGTGCAATTTACTGTAACTCAATTCCTCACTGAGAAACTGGGTTCCTGTTAAAGCTGTGAAACAAACCGTCTAACGTTAAACTTGCTAAACGTTAGCTAGCCAATGATAGTATTGCTTCAAAGTATTTCACTGAGCGAAACGTTATAAAACAAATATCTACTAGGAATCCGTTGTATTTTACGTTACGCTTTGTAGTAACGTAAAATAACGTAACGTAAAAACTACGTGTAAGTTACGGTAAGATGATTGTGTATCTTAGGTAACATATTTGTTCGGCTAACTCGCTAACGCTGGCTCGATTGATGCCGTTTAGCTAACTGCTAAGGCAACTGTAGGACATCGATATCGCCGGTCAAGCACACAAGGCCAAAGAATTAGATCACCCTCCCTTACAATGTTTCAAATATCAGTGGCAATTTCTGACAGCAACAAAACGGTTTACAAAATGTATTAATAAAAAGAATGAAATCCACACACTTCTTGTCCCGGTCCTACTGTAAGTGTCGAACCTCAGGCGACACGACTTCGCTCAGGTAAAATGTCGCGAGAAGAAACAAACTATTCCCTGTTTTGAGCGTATGAAGAAAGTGGAAATGATTAGATAAAACTATACCAGGCTTGTTTATTAAAGCAAAAAGGAAACTTTACACACGCCAGTGTGTAAAGTAACTAGCTAAGCTAATCCAGAAGAAACATTGCTATTGTTGTATATTAGAGGAGGCATACGTACTGCAAAATAAACGTATGAAGCGAATGAGGCAGGCAAGGGCAAAACTAGCCTCGCGAGATCAGGATGATCTCCAGTTTGACTTCGCCGCGGATATCTGTATGGAACCCCTCATTTCAAAAGCGTTTGTCGCCTATGGCAAGCTGTTTTAACATTAAATCTGTTGACGGGTAGGACGGCGACTTTTCCGACGTCGTTCAGTTATGACTACTGGGCTTGTTTTTTGAGCTGCGGTTGCTTATTTGTCTCGCGAGAGTTGGCGACAAGGGTTACAGACTTCTCCGCGGCGAAGTCAAACTGGAGCTACCAAATAACCATCTGTGGGCCTGCCGGTGTTGTGTCGAGATGTGTTTCCCCTAGACCCGAACCCCGTCCGAAATAGTCCGAAGGACGAAGGAAGCGCGCGTTCACTAAAA
>JAOEHI010000018.1:5710785-5731987 GCA_025447815.1 Percopsis transmontana | reverse complement strand
TCTCTCTCAACACACACACACACACACACACACACACACACACACACACACACACACACACACACACACACACACACCGCGTCCAAAGTCAAAAGTTACCTCCACCCATTCGGATGACAAGCCACCACTGTACTGGAGCTTTGTGTGTGTTTGTGACAAGCATGCAAAATGACAGGTCCGAGTGTTTGCAGATGTTCCTGTGCGCAGGGCGCTTGGGCCAGACCTCTCAGCTCACCAGAGAAGGTGTCAGAAACATGCCGGCTTTGACTGTGAGGCCATGCGGGTTAAGTGAAGGCGAGGAACACACTGGGTGTTTCCGTGACACCTTTTGGCCAGGTGGGGGGTTATGAGTCCATGGTACTTGTAGTCTGCAAGTAGTTGTACTTGCAGACACAGTGGACCTTCGCTTTTGCTGCAACGCACTGACACACGAGTCCTGTCACAGCTCCAGTACTTAAAACAGATCAACTGTACATACTTCTAATGTCCACTGCATTCGATGAAAGTAGCAGAATACATCACAGTTCACTTATACTCCTAACTTCAAATCTCCTGGCCCAGACTTCTTTGTCACTTCATGTATTACAATAAAACAACAGGGAATGCAACCTTTTTCTACAGGCCTGAACATCAGAGGCTTATAATAATGAATTCAGTTGGACTACGCTGTAGCAGGTGGTACACTGCTATTTCTGTTTTCGGGGACCTACAAGTCCCTACCTCCCCCACCCATTTCTAATGTAATTAGAAATATAATAATGAGAAAACAAGTAATACACATGCCCATTTCCGAACAACTTGTCTGACACAAAAACATTCAGACAACCATATCTTATTCAGGCGGTAAACGCATACATTCGAAGTTCGCATTCAAGCCTAGGCAATGGCGCAAAATACATAACTGTGTGGTTTGTACATAGAAAGGCCAGGACTAAACGGCTCTATCTTTTGACATAACACGCAAAGCAGGGAAAGGATTTCGAAAGGAATCAACAGTAAAACTAAAACTAAGACTCCAATACAGACAACATATTCTGTGCTGTAGGTCTGTTGGAACACTCCACAAATGGGCGCAGTAACGGTGACATTATTATGCCATCACAGATACACTCAAACGTCAAAGGTGGCAGTGGAGGATAAATGTAGCTCTGCAGAAAGTCAATTAATCTTTTTTTTTTCTCGTCCCCCGTCCCCTCCGTCCTGCTTAAAAGCTTCATTTACCTCCTATGGAGACGAGATAGAAACACCATTAGTGAGATGATGGCAGGACTGGAAAAGGGGGGAATGGAGGTTCTCACAGATGGATGAGCTGAAACAGTATAGGACCCCACGCCTCCTCGAAAAGTGTGTGTGACGGGGAGAGTGCATCTTTCACATGGGTGAGCACAATTAGTTCCTGTCTTGATTATCAAAGGTAGCGGTGTACAACTTTTAAGGCGGAAGTGTGCCTCAGTTGTTGTGGACGAGAGCGGAGGGGAGATTTGAATTAACAGCAGGAGCAATGCGGCGAGGGGGGGGACCCCTCTGGAGTCGAGAAGTGCTTTCGCGGGGTCAGGGGATGCTTTTTAAATAATCTTCTTTAAATGTGTATTTAAAGAAGTATGTATGTTTGTTCACATTTATATATATTTTATTGGTCATTTTATTAATATTACATTCTATTAATATTAAATTTCAGTATTATATATTTAATTCAATTATTTGATTATATTTCAATATATTATTGACATTTGTTATTTTAGTTTTATTATTGTAAATTGATCTTAATTAATTAAATGCATATACAGTACTGCTGCCACTACTAGTTTTATGTTAATATTAACCAGACTACATTTGCGTAGCAAAAAGAAATGGTATTGCTCTACTTCTAAGTATAGTCATGAGTCAAAAAGTTTGAAAGCTGTTGGTCTGACCCGTGCTACAAGATACGGAGCGCACTGTGTAGAAGATAGTTGGGAGATGGGTCCGCCTGACAAACAGGACTCTTATTTCCATATTCAAACTGATATGCATGTGTGTGTGTCACACAGGACCCCAGCTGGATTAATGATGTGTGTTCTTACATGCGTGCGTTTGTGTGTGTGAAATGCCACTGAGCATATAGGCTCTGCTTCACTGAGCTCGGCTGGCTACAGGAGCACAATTGGTGGTCTCTCTGTGTGAAAGAGGTCAAAGCACGCACACGCAGACACACGCGCGCACGTGCACGCACACAAGCGCTCCTAAGGAAGTTTGCTCGAGTACTCACACTCCGATAATTGTCCGCTATAATGAATCAAATTGATTAGATGGAAGTTAGAATACAGTATTTGTATAGAGAAGAAGATCCATATACAGTATATTGTGAATTCATAATATTTCAATATAATTAATGAACTGTGGGGTATATATATTTTAGATATGCTTTTTCCTGAAAGAGGTCAGAGTTTTTGCATGTATGCAAGCCTTTAGCACTTCAGGAGCTGATTCATCTGAACTGCGTTTGACTCATTCATGCATGAATTTAACGTGGCACTCACTACTTCAAGGCATTTCTATTTAAATACTTTTTTTCAATAATCAATAAACGTTTTTTATTTATTTTACATTATTCCCCTATACTGGTTTGTATTAAATATGAGCAGGGGTTACACCTACATACTGTAGAATGTCTATGGAGCAAAAGCATGCAAGTTCATGCAAATGCATTCATTTTGTCATTATTGGAGGTCCACTGTCTTTTAATCCCTTTTATAAAACTACTGTACTGCATATCTGGGTAGATGTGTGTCCTTCTACACCCTCTATTCTTCCTCTTACTAGGGGTCAGTGAACATTAGCAATGTGAGGTGTGTTGCTGGTGGAAAGCAGAGCGTTACAATAGTAATAGCAGCAGCACCCCAGGCTGACGGGCTGAAGAGGCCCTATAGAGGCACAAGGCCTGCAGTGTCATCTTAATTACAAGGCCGTGCGTGCAGTTCCACAAGCCATAGCAGTCCCTGTGTGGGGATGACAGCCCCCGGGGCTGATGTCCCTGTCAAGGAACCAATCACTTAAGGAGGACTCTGCTTTACTAACGAATTAGACACAGAATCATCAGATGTATACATTTGTAATTAGATATTGTCCTATTTGGGTCGATGCTATGCTTATCTCCTGTTGCTGTATGTGTGTGTGTGTGTGTGTGTGTGTGTGCCTATTTAAGCTAGTGTAGTGTGCAAACACATGTTTTGTCCCAGTTAACTAGGTCCCAGTCGGACCAAACCTATTTGGCAGTGCTCCACTGATGCTGGTGTGTGCTCTAGGTGTTCTGCTTGTGCTGTACATCCAGACATATGTGTGTGTGTGTTATCAGAGTGTTAGCCGGGAGGGGGGCGGATAGGGGGGCTGCTGACACTGGCCCTGCCTGCCTGGTGTGGGCCCCTTTCTGCCCCCGTAGAGCTAGCTCTGCCTACACAGTGTGCCAGCTGGGCACTGCCAGAAGAACCCCCGCAGAGAGGCGCACCAGGTCCGCTGTGGTGGAGAGGAAAAGAGAGGTATAGAGGAATGGAGCAAGGTATAGATGGAACATGGCAATGGAGACGAGAGAGAGAAGTTACAAAAGTGACACAAATATACAAAACCAGTGATAACAATTGGTTCCAAAACATTACCCTGTAATTGAGGTATAAATATGTAATATGTGTATTAACTCTAGAATCATAACCAAAGCATTTTTTTTATTTTTTACTGTTATTACAGTATTACTGACTCATGTTCTCTGTTGGCTCATCAGTCTGAGGCCTGTAGCCAAAAAGCCACGAGGAAAGGCCAATGATTATAACTTGTTCTGGTAGCAGTTTAGGCATTTATGTCATTTTCTTTAGACAGCATTTAACAATTGGGTTTTGGTTTGATGAATCCCTCCACCACCCAATAAATAAAATGAGACCAATACAATATATCTGCATACATTTCAATAATAACAAATATCACAAATAACATTTTGCTAAATATTTCACAGATTTAATTTTATACAGACAGAAAAATAACAAAAACATTTAATTTTGTTTTATCTCTGGGAGTAAACTGTATCAGTCAACCAATAATTTACCTAAATTGTTATCACACATTCAATGCAATACCAGACAATTAGATCAAATGTATTCGCCTCGTTGCACTGAAGATGTTGTGGTACATTTAACCCCTGCGGAAACCAGACCACGTGATCCCTAAGACACACTTAATGAACCAACCGCTCTGTATCGTCACTCTACAACAGTAACCAAACTGTTGTACTCTCCTGAAAAGACTGGAGATAAAAAGCCCAATTGAGCAAGACGGCACGGAGCAAATGTTCACACTCCTAATAACCTGGATTTAGACACCCAGACCATCCCCTGTGTGGGTTTATCCTACCCGTCTGTCCAGCGACACAAGCCAAACAGCAGCTTATGTGTCAGGGGACTGCGAGCTCTTCACCACAGCCCTTATCGGAGTCTATAGAGGATTTCAAAAAACATACAGTAGATACAACTACTGCGGGCTTGGGTGGGGGTGACAGCTGGTCCCCCTCCCCTCTTCTCCCCCAGCCCCCCATACACAGCCCCACATTGCCCTGTAGCTCAGGGCCTAAAGTGTGCTGTCTCCAACACTGTAGGGGCCACAGGGCGCCCCATCCCCCAGCACTGGACCCAATGGAGGAGTCATTACACCAGTAATAGCAAAGGCCCTGAATACCTCACCTCCTTTTCTCCCTCTCTCCCTGCCCTTCTGCCCCACTGTATGCCGTACATCGTAGGCCGACCCCCCAACACACACCCCCACCCCCCTTCCAGCACAAGATTACCCCGCCCCTCCTCCTCTAACCAAAGCGGCCCCTCCGCCGTCGGGCCCGGGGTCCCTGGCTGGGGCAGGATGGCACAGCTGTGCCAGGAGCCTCGCTGTCACAAGCGGTTAGAGTGACAGCCACTCACACTTCATAATGTCCCTCTCACAGGTCACCGAGCGACAAGCTGGGTCGCCACGCTCCAGCGGGCAGCCCCAGGGGAGTCACAGTTCACCCCCCACTTTCTACCTCTCCATCAACAAGCCCTCTTCCCCTCCCAGCCAAGCCCAGGAAAACAGAGTGATGTGAGGGGCAGGTGGAGGGAAGAGGTGTTCTGTTGGAACATACGGCTATACGACTAGCCGGTTACACACCAGATACGGCGCACCACAGAGTCTAAGTGGGCTCGCCACAGGCTACTACTGCACTGTACTGAGTCTAACATTCACTAAAGCCTTACAATTAAAATAGATCTGTTCCTCGCGATATAGAGCAGATACATTTAAAATAATATTATAGAAGTGCACCGCTTCAGTCATCCTGTAATCAGGTGGTCTTAGAATATAGATCGGCCTCTCCTGTCATCCTTGATGGTGACAAGAGGGATGCTAATGGACATAAAACAGAGCCATATGCTCCTAATGTCTGTCATCCAACTGTCATTAATGTGCATTACCTTAGCCATCAACCTCATTATGGGGTCTAGAGACAGGAGAAAACATTAGCACACCATGTTATTAAAGGCTAATACCAGCTTTCACTAATTGGTTTGGCATTTTGACCTAATGTACAGCATTCAGGTAATCATTATCGAAAATATCCAAAACATGTCATGTTCAAGTAAGTGATCGGAAATTGTCATAGTACAGAACAATGTGTGTCATTTAAAAGTAGATTTCAACCAAAGGCCTTGCTAAATATAAAAGTTTAAAAGTGTTCAATTGTTTTCCTTTTTAATCTTAAGGCTGTGTACTTACACAGAAACTATACAGAAATACAGTGAACAAGTAATAGATTACAGCCAAGTGGTTTGCCATTATTAAATAAGAAGAAGAAAGAAGAAGAAGAAAGTTTACATTATTATTATTATTAACGCTAAGGCTGTGTAGCATACTCATGAGAACTGCACAGAAATAAACATAGACGGAGAACTAGTTCCACTTCATTGTTCACAAAAATATTTTCCTCTTTACGCATTGACAAACGTCAAGTTAAGCATGCCAATATGGGGCCAGATAAGCTAATTGGACGCAATTCTCGCAATTGGCTTCAGCTGCGAGCGCGGCGACTCACACCTAATTCCCGTTATGTGAGCGGTCACACCCTGAGAGCGCTTAATCCACTGGAGGTGCGCACATACCCACTGAACAATGTGTAGCAATTAATTTCGCTCTCCCTCCCTCATCTGGCGCAGCGGTGTGACCCCGCCTCCGCTGAGAGGCGTCGCTGAAGCTAGGCGAGGCACCGCAATTTCACACGCCGAGGTCCTCAATGAAACGTGAAAAGAATACGTGGCATTGTTAAATTGCATTAAAGAGTTTAAAACAGTAGGTTTTTACACCCCCTCCGTCCACCCCTATAACTGGGAAAACAAAAGCAGTCGATAGCGTTCAAATGCTCAGTGATGAGCTCCGACATAATGTAATACACACCGGAAAATACATATTCACGCAAAGGGGAGGGAGTCACTGAGACGCATGGGCCGATTATGATGCACGCCAATGTGGGCGAAATGGCAAACAAGTACAAAGAAGCAAAAGGTCGTCATTCATGCTCATACTTGTCCCAATTTACTTCATCAAATGTGTGTATTTCAGTCCATCACACTCAAGAGGAGACTTTGGAACAGTCAAAAAGTGTCTTTGTGGCATAACAAACTGTCCACACCACCATGTTTGTCTGGCAAGTCTTGCCGTGCACGCTTTAGCCTATTCACAGATTCTAATGCAGGTAGGCTACTCGGCGCACGCCCATGTGGCTTCTCCTGGCCAGTGTGTCTGCCTCCCGGCTCCCAGCGTCTCTCCGGCTTGCTCCCGCTGCTTTCTTTACTATGGAGACAGGTGATTAATCATTGCCCTCACCTGACTCCAATCCCTGAGCCCCCTGAACCACACCTCCAGACACTCCCACCCATACAGACAGCCACGCCCACACGCCACTTGAGAGATATATTAGAGGCAAGAGTAGAACAAGACATGTTCTACAAGAAAAGAATAATAGACAAACAAGCCATTACAAAGTTGTTTCCTAGTTTTTCCATCGTCCTACACAGAGCCTCTCTCTCTCCCTCTCTCTCTCCCTCTCTCTCTCCCTCTCCCTCTCCCTCTCCCTCTCTCTCTCCCTCTCTCTCTCCCTCTCTCTCAGTGCCACAGTGCCCGTCACCCTCCTCTAGGGCTCTGGAGATATTTCAAACGTATCTGGTAAATCAATCTTACAGGAAACTGAAGGAAAACATCGAATGTCATTGAGCAATAAGTATGACGGCTGTCAAAGGTGGGCCTCCGAGGCGGGCCTGCGGCCCTGGCCCTACTAGCGCCCTGGTGAGAGGTCTCGTCAGCTGGACCCTCTGTTCCTCACACACACACACACACATCCCCCCACGCAAACACACACATACTGATATCTGTATTCCTGAAAATTCACTAGAAACTGTTCTTGCTGTGTTGTTGTTTTGGAGAAGGCCTATCTAGATCTTTTAATATCACATCTTTATTACGAAGACTAAATCCTTATTCACATTTATCATTTCATAAAAACTAATATTGTCACTGATAAAATAAAGAAAAATCTAAATATTTGTGCAGACGGTACGTTTGAGATTCAATTGAAATTCTACATAAATGTATATTGGTGAAAAGGTTAAATGCCGAGTTAAATATCTGTTTTTATGATGCTCAGAGGTCGTTAGAGGTATAATGCATGAGAGGGGGAGAGGGATTGCAGGGGAGAGGCGGGGAGGAGGGCGGGAGAAACAGAGAGAGATAGCGGACAGACAAGTGAAGGCAAGCAGAAGTTGATGAAACAAGATGTCACCGATGACGGGTCATTACACCCAAGTAAGCATGGGACAGTATCTGAGTCCGCCTCTCCACCCCTCTTCTTCCCTTCCTCTCGGACACACACTCCCAAGTACAATGTAAGCTTGCTTCTTTTGACACGCTGACACCTTCCCCCCAGTCGGTAATACACTGGGTAGGGTAAAACAAACCGTTACAGGAGACTCACTGCTGCCACAATTGGCCATCTTATATCCATATAGCCATTCCGTGTCAACTGAGTTATGTTTTATAATGAGCCGGGGTGCTGAATATGTAACATGGCTAAACACGCCGGGGCATAAATGGGCACAAATACAATGAACTCGGTTAGGAGCGTTTACACTTTACAGCGCATGATTCCAGTATTTGTATCACAATCGCTCTTTGGCAAGGCCTCCTGTCACTCATTAGAACTCCTCTGGCCTGTTTGTTGATCAACAGAGTCTATGATGTGGTATTAATGGGTGCAGGAGATGAGGTCACAAAGCGGGACTAATCCACAAATCTCTAGTGTGAGAGTTTAACAGTGAAGGCCACCAATTATTTGTTTTAAAGCTAACCAATTATTTGGTGAGTACACACACGGTGTTCGTATAACACAGCCAGTGACCATGGTCCCAAAGACAACCAATTAGGACCCGAGGAAAGCAGGAAGAGCTACAGCCATGTACGCTGAGAATCTGGCATCGCCATAAGCATGCCCATAGGGACTGAAGCGTGTGAGGAACGATATATAGCACACTGCCAGTGATTTTGCAGTGGGATTATCTCCACCCGAGTACAGTGGACCCTGTGTAGACACGGTGATGTGAATATTACACGCTTTAGCGTGTAATATTCACATCACCGCGTGTATATAAGCAATAAATGGTCCTAGGGCTGCTCAGTGGCAATGAACAGAGAATATATTGTTTATTAAGTGATAGTACTGGAAAAAATGCTCATTATGCAATCTGAGGTGTTTACTGTGTGTGTGTGTGTTTTGTCCTGTATACAAAAGTGTTTACACTCCTGCCTAAAAAAGTTTATTGCACTATTTGTTTTACAGGACTAGTTCAGTAATGTTATTAATGCAATTCATCAATATCTTTTACCACAAGTGTGTGTGTGTGTGTGTGTGTGTGTGTGTGTGTGTGTGTGTGTTTGCGACATCTCACAGTACACTCACAGTGATTATTTTCACCCCAGGAAGTAAGCCAATTCTATGGGAGTGTGTTTAATGTGAATGAAGGTTTTCTTCCATACTATAACGCAGGCCTCACCGCCTCCAGCTACAGTGTCGGCCACAAAACCCAAAATAACATACAGTGAGAGCGCCAGGTCTCAGACGTGAGGCCAGGGCACGCCTATCTGAACCATGATCTGAACGCACAGCAGCCTCTGTGTTGTCATCCAGGCCAGCGAGTGGAACTAAAAAGCTCACCAGCGAACCAATGCGCCTCGGCTCCAAGGGTATACGCAAGAATAGTGACCAAATGATGATGCATGATATTGCAGACATTACCAGCGTGTGGTACGCCCAGACGTCCAGGCTCCACTCTGGTCCACTGATTCAAAAGACAAGGATAAGCTCGTGCAGCCAGAATCCTCTACTGTGAAATTAGAGCTGGATGTGAGAAAGTAGGGAAGCTTAATAATCGCGAGGCATTGCGCTGTCTCGCTTGTCTCTTCCTTGTTTCTCGGGCACTGTCAAACTTAATAAGGAGAAAAGTGTCTCCATTGTGAGTTCTGTGCTACATCTTTTAGTCTAACTTGTAAAAATAGCCCAGTAAACCTCTTCTGAGTTCGACTTACCTACTTTTTTACTTCTCAAAGCAGTCAAAATATACTAGAAGTAGGTCAGGTGAGTAGGGATAATATAAGAGAAGCCTTTCTTGGGGGAAAATAAGATAATGGTCAATGCAGGTGTTGCACTCAGGTGTTGCACTTGAGACTCAGCCTATAGGTAGTGTTGTATAGTCAATACCACCTCTACCGAGACCAAGACCATATATCTTATCGAGTCTAAGTCCACACCAAGACCTTGAGGGGGTTGAGACAGAGTCAAGACAAACACCAACAATGTGAGTCAACTTGAAGACCATGGCTAATCCGAACCCTTTGGTGAAGTGGATGAGATAGGCTGAGATTGCGGTTGGCTGGTACATCTGCTAAATGCTGTAAATGTAAAAAAAAATAAAAAAATTTCACTGGAAAAGTAACAAATGTAATCAATAAGATGCTGCACAGCTGGGCGTTAAAGATTGTACTAGTTAACTCTGGTGTACTTGGCTGGTCTGGAAATAAAATCCGCTGTTGTTTAAGAGAATTACACTAAGAAATTCCAAATGTGGTTTTGAGACTGAGACCCTGCTTGAGTAGGCTACTACAAACCTACCTATAGATATCCATATTTGTGCTATTTCTAGTTAATTTAATGGAGTATAACTGCAACTATACTATACGCATGGTAATGCTGCTAAAAATAGGCTGGGTCTAATACCACGTCAATCACCATAGAATATGTACAGTAGGTACAGTATAACAAATATTTATGTGCCCTTATTCAGTCAATGGTTTAACTGCAGATGTTATCTTAACTGTTTAGTAACGCCCACCAAATTACAATTATGCTTTCTATAAAAAAAAATCTACATTTCTTCAAATTTGGAATATTGTTTTCTTTCATTTTATTTTATTGTGGTATTGTATTCTCCAAAATGTCTTTGCCAAACTGCGGCCCAGCTCCTTGAACTGTATCCACCATTAGATGTTTAGTTGATCTGAAATCCTCCATTGACCCTGTGACACTCTGCTGTCTGCACACTGGCAGCTGTAAAAGCATCCTAGCCACAGAGACATGACTCCACCACACACACACACACACACACACACACACACCTGCACACACACACACACATGCACATACTAATTTGTCTGCCTCTCCAAGGTACAGTAATTAGTGATCTCTCTCTTGTTCTCTCTGACAAACAAACACATAGACACACAACACACAAAAATACACAAAATACACAAATGCACATACACACACATACAGAGAAAAATGGAGGCCTTTGCCTTGTGGTTTATATAAAGCACATTGTTATGGTGTCAGTCTCTCTCTCTTACTCATTCATACACACACACACACACGTGCACATGCAGATGTCATCAACACACAATACAATGCTATTAAAACATCGTGCCCACAAACCAGCTGATATCTCACACACACATATTCCGACACACACACACACACACACACACACACACACACACGTTTAAACTGGAATACAATGCAACATTACAGATACACTAGAACCCAATAGACACACCGTGACTTCCTCCTGTTACCTCCGGCTGGCTGGCTGAGGGTGGAGAGTCTCCCATCACAGTATCCATGGCCACACACACAGACAGGTCACGTAGGGCAGCGCCACTAACAGACATGAGCGAGGAGAGAGCCTGTCTACTGCACTCTACGGCGCACCAGGCCTAGTTATACCCTGCCTGTTTGAGGTACACTGATTACTGATATTACACACACACACACACACACACACACACTACCTTCACTGCAGGGTATGTGTAAACTCGCCATGCAGAAGCAGGTCGCCGCATTAAACACAAGCATATGCTAGCAAGGAGTCTTGCCATGATCTTGCACACGGCACTCCGCTAGGCTTCAGCACGCTACACTAGTTGGTATTACTGTACACATACGCACCACGCTGGGCAAGCAGGGGTTAAGGCTAGGTGAGGAACCACCGCTCTGGAACAACTGCAGGCACCGCTAGCGGAATGCTAGGCTAGGCTAAGCTAATCTAGGCCTCCCGCAGTCATTGGTGTGAGAGCCCATTTTCACAGTTTACACCCGGTCTGCTAATGGCTGATCTTTCCTTCACGCTCTCTGTTGATTGTGCAGGCAGGGGGTTGGCCAATCGTACAGTTCACTAATGTAGCGTACATAGCGAGGATAATCGGTGGGAGCAATATGCATGCTAATGTTCTGTTGGCCATGAAAAGTTAGGCCTGGTAATCTGGGAATGCTTTGAAACAGGATCCTTGAATGGTCTGTGTATTGCCTTTAATGCTGAGATTCAATCCTTTGAGATTGGATTAAAGATGCATATTCTGCATATTCTACTATGGTAACATGTTAAAGTGCTAAAACACTACAACGCATGGATACATTTGTCAGTCAGTGAAACAAAGTGTCACGAGTTGTTAGCAAGTGCGTCCACTTTTGTATTCCACATATTGCATAGAGAAGTGAATAGATGCTTTCAATTTAGTGGATGTGTGAATGTTGTTTAGTCAGAAGATTCTGATTTGGATTTGTTTTTATCTGTCAGAATGCAGTGTGTTAAATCGCGAAATCGTTATACAACACAACTGCTACTTTCCAAACATCTGTTCTTTGTAAAATTAGAGAAGCCCGCACAACTTTGATGTCACACCATGCCATGAACCCCAAATATCCACACAGCTCCCTGTTTAAGATTGACATTCATCTGCACACAAAAGAGTATATGACTGTAGGGGAAGGTGTAGAGAACAGTGTGAGCCTAGGAACTCTGTAGGAGGAGGAGTAGAGAGGCATTCACATGTGGGAGCAGCATGTGCTCTCGAGCGCGAGCAGTTCCATTGCAGCCTATTCAGAATTCCCTAATGGACGTTGGGCATTAGCCCTTCTTTGGTCAGTAATAACCTATCAGGCATGCTAATGTGAAATATGTGGCATCCGCCTCCTTTCAGGTTCACGGTGTATAAGAATAATATTGTAGAAACAGTCTCGGAGATCGCACTGCATTTTCTGTGCGAGTACACATCTTTCCCCCTTGGAGGAGTTTTACTACCCTGTCCGTCTGGATATGCGATATGATTTCAGGAAGTCCGGTTCTGCCAAAATGACAAACTTCCCCTACTAGATTGGATTACAACGAGAGAGGAGAGTATGCATTCAAAGCCGCCATCTGAACTGTTCTCCGGGCTAAATAGAGAGCGATAGAGTCGGTGCCAAGGAAGCATAATTAATCTTTCTAATTGGGCCTTCCTTTACAGTAGCTACTGATAGCCCACTTAAAGCCATATCTTGCTGCCGGGGCCCTGGCAGGCTCTGCTTATGGCGTGTGCCCTGTGTTTGTCTCATCTCATAAGGTTGAGGGCCTTTTTTCTAAAGCAAAAATTGTTGTCACTGTGTCGTGTACGGCAGACTACGACACAAGTAGGAAACAGCGCAGTATTTAGTACATGACTAAATACTGGCCATGAAAACAATATGTTAGCGGATATTTAAAAAGACATTGACATTGACAAATCAATTATTATTTTTCATTTATTTTTCAAAAATCTTTACGCATTTTGCAACCCACCTGCAGTATCTTGCGACCCTTAGGTGGATCCCAAGCCTCACTTTGAGAATGATTCTTATAGAACAGATGTCTTGCACTGCTTCCTGTTATTTCTGCCTTGTGATTATATAATCCATTGATCAAGATCTTTGCCCAGTACAAAATGTCTTCATCCTCCTGAAGCCCTTCTGCCCCAGGAAGAGACAGGTGCTTGTCCTCCATTTCACTGAACCTGTGGCTTTACATATTAAGGTTCAGCCAAGTAAAAATCTGTTGCTCTGACAGACCTGTACTGTCTCTGATTGAGACGTGACTTAAAACTTTATTTAGTTGAAAGATTGACAGAATGTTTTGGTAGGGTTAAAAATTATGTATATACAGTGTATATATAGAATTTAATTGAATATTATTTGTCCTGAATTTGGCTCTGGATCAATAAAGTATAAGTATTAATACATATTATTTGTTATTTTTTTTCTGGGAAAAACATTCTGTTATTTTATGATGATAAATATGACACAACATATTAACAATATTCTAGATTTATACCATAAATGTTTTTTTAAATACTTATTTATTTGTCTTTATTTGTCTTACTGTAACAAATCCGTACAGCAGGGGTCAGTAGTGCACTATTATCAGAGATCTCTACCGCTGGTGGATAAGACTGCTGTTACAATAGTTAACCTAGACCACGAATGACTTTTGTGCATATTCATATTTTCGTTTTTATTCTACATAATATATATACATTCTCTAGTATATAACATACAAGTAGATGAACAATTAACATTGCAAGATTACAAATATTGTAGCCTAATCATGTCAACAAAAATATCTAAAAAATATTTTCCTGGATATACAATCTAGCACAATGAATAGCCTAACCAATGACAAAATATTACCAACAACTTTAGGATAACAGGGGCAAAATATGCATCCTTACAGTGAATTATAATAATTAGTTATTCAGGGTAGAATAGTAACAGTCATGCTTATATTTTTAATTGATAATGAAGTCAGAGTTGGGCAGAAGTATGCTATCACATGAATGCGCAGAGGTATAATCTGAATTGTAAACGTTACATTTAATCAGGATTTACAGTATAATATTCACCTGAGTGGATACAGAGCCTAATTCCCATGCTGCTGTTTAATTGAATCAATTTATAGGTCTAATTAGACCTCAAAATGAACTATTAAAAACTATTGGGCTACATTTTAGCATGGTCGGCATAATGCTGTAAACATTTATAATGGAACGCTGAGATGAGGCCATGTTTTTTAATTGTGCCTCTATAAAAATATATCTTACAGTAGCCTAATGGAATAAAATATAAATAAATATATATATACAGTATATAGCCTATATGTTTCTTAGAGACAAATACTTTATCTCGTAATAGAGAAAATATGCACGTATATTTACATCAGTTGTTCTTATATACAGTGGTCCTTGTGGATAGAAGGACAGTATAGTGACAGTCTGACACACTTTCTCCCTGCGTTTCTACCCTCAGGCAGTGAGCTAATTAAGGAGGGACTCTGGCTTTATTTACTGTCATCTCCTGGCCTCTGGATGTCTATGTTGATGTGTGTGTGTGTGTGTGTGTGTTTGTGTGTGCGTGTGTGCGTGTTTGTGTGTGCGTGTGTGCGTGTGCGTGTGTGTGCGTGCGTACGTGTGTTAACGGGTGTATGCAATAGGCTGTCCCGTGTGAGACTGTTCTCAGTCACACCAGTTTAGTAGAGCCCTGCCGTTTTTCCCACATTCTGCCAGCAGCACAAATGTGGTACTGACTGACCGACCCATTACCCATCATTCCTCTTAAAGGCTCTCTGCAAGGCAGCCAACACTGTAGTAAGGGATGTATTATATCTTCAATATGATACAGATATAGTGGAAAGATCCCAAAGCTGCGATTTGGAGTTACTTGCTTGCTCACCAATTTAATAATGGCATGAAATTGTTCTGACAGACATATTTCATGCATCATATAACAGCAACCTCTAACTGTCTACATACAGGTATTATTGTTTCTCTCTTTTTTTAATTTGGTTATGATGCTGCAATTTATTTGTAAAATTAATACAAAATTTTCAGATGTTATAAAAAGCTTTAGTATTAACAAACTTTACGCTCTTCTGATGCTTTACACTGGGCATTTAATCCAGTAGAATAGAAACTATTTAAGCATTCAAAAACTATGATAAATGTCCTTTCTAAAATGGGATAATATTGTCTTCTTTAGACAAAAACAAACAGATTGCTATAGAATTAACTTTAATTTCCATCACAAATGTAGTTTTTGTATTAACGTCTGGGTTGAAAAAAGTGAACCTAGACATTCAACTGTCTTTACAAAAGGCTTTCCACGTACTGTATACAGCCATTTGCAAATTATAATTTCCTGTGTAAACTATGGGTAGTCGCAGTAGTTAAGGTGACAGTGGATGTCCTTCCCGGCTAGCTGATGTTGATCAAACAGAACCTGCGGCCCCCCCGTCGGCCCCAAACTGATTCAAACAGTACCCCAGCAGGGCGCTCTTTACAGGGTTCCACTAAAGCCCCATTTGTTGGTGACAGCACCACAGCAGAGGTGACACACTGCAGTGACAGGGGCAGCCCCCCCCCCCCGTCCCTTCCCTTCCACCACCATCCACTCGCCCAGCGGTGGTGTCCCAGCAAGTCCTGTGCCTCGCCCACGTCAGTCAATAAACCACAGGTGGCAGCACACAAACATCAACCGCCCGACAGCTGAATGCCGAAAAAGGAAGTGGTGGGAAAGACAGGAAGGAGATAGAAAAAAATAATGGAAGCAGGAATCTGCTATAAATGGACAGGAGGAGAGTCTCAGCCCAGTGAGAGGAACTCTCATTACGGGTTGTCGTTTCTGACAGCGATGGTGTTGCAGTTGCTGGGGGAGTCGACGACCCAAGTGACCCGGGAACCCAGGCGTGGTCTGCGCAGCTGTGGTCACCGTGGCGATCTCACACGGTGTAATTAATGCACACAATCAGAGGTGGCTGTCTGTGTGTGTATGCGAGCCTGCGCGTGCGAACACTCACGTAGGGGGTTTGCCTGCTTATTACAACCAAACAGTGAGTTACAATCTGACAACAGAGAGCTCTGGGTAATTTCCCATCATGCCTCATCAGGAACAGCGGGGGGGCCACTGAGAGCTTCACCACATCAGCTCACACTCGGACCTGGGTGGAAAATTACCATCATTAAACAGCAATGTGCAAGGGAGAGAAAGAGGGAGCCAGAGAGAAAAGAGAGGCCATGGCAGAGAATGAGAAAGGACACAAGACCAGCCGAGTGGGAGACAGACGCTTGACACGGCTGATGCAGATGTAATCACATGTAAGGGAAGAAGGAGAGCCGAGCATCGAGGCTATGGTACATTCCATTACCACGGTGCACTATTGATCAAGGTGGAATGGGAGTTCTCACCAAAAGACAAAATCTATAATATAATTCCATCTGCACAAAAACAAGCGCCCGGCTTTACACATTTTTTTTCTTTCTTCTCATTTTCCTTCTCTCTCTCTCTCTCTCTCATTCGGTGTTCCCTACCCTTCATTAGCTAGTACCTGTAATGGTGTTTTGGATCGAAAAGTGACTGTATTGATTTAGCAGGGCCTCAGAGGAGTAATGCAATCAGTGCCCTCTGCCTCTGTTTTTTGACATTGTGGGCTGATGGAGGCAGGTGGGAGACAGAGAGATTAACGCCAGGACTGGTGGAGCTATAGACAAGGAGACACGTCCGTTGTTTTAATGAAGTCTTATATCATATGAGACCTTATTAAAATGGATATATATATATATATATATATATATATATATATATATATATATAAAGTGTATATATAAGTTAATTGCACAGTACATTATAATGTACTGGACAAAATACATATGCATTCTCAGTACATGAACACAGACACACACAGAAACAGATAACAGTCCTGTATATTTTGAGATACTATATATACTAACTAGTGCATGCTTCTGATGCTGAGTGGCTCACACTCCTCTCTACCTGCCCCCCCCCTCCCAGGGGACTCCCAGGCTCGCACCCTTCTCGAACCCTCCCCTACAGTCGCCCACATTTCTGTGGGCAGTGTGGCGAGTGTATATAAATACGAACATTGAGCTGGCGCAGAAATGTGGCGTTATCGCTTGAAGAAATGTTTTTGTGCGGATATCTCCTCTCTTTCACATTTCATGTCAGTCTTTGTTCCGTAACTGATATGCACAACGTGTGATGGCTACACCCCAGTCTGCAAAGTCTCATCTCCAGTCAACTCAGTGTAACAGCTGCATGTACAATACGTATCGGAGAAAAGAAAGGTGTCTAAACAGAACATGAGCGTGATGATATTAAAGCAGCGGTCAGCTACAATTACAACCCAGCGCTGTGCCGGGATGAGCTCTGAGGGGAAGGGTCCCTCCTGACAGTGGAGTTACTGGACAGTTATTTTAGGCTCGTGCTCAAGAGTTTAGCCTCCCATCCTCTGCTATTACCTTCAGTGTCCTCGCACAATATGTCTGCAACTTGCCTTCACACACCTTGAATGTCTGCAGCGTTTTCCCTGTTTCTCAACACCCCCCCACACCACCCCACCCCACCCTCCAATAACACCCCTCCATGAGGCCTACCCCCTCCTTCCTCTAGTAAAAATAGCATCACTTGATCACTGGACTGAAGACATCACCTGGCTGATTTTCAGGCGAGACATGAGACAAAGAGAAGAGAGAAAAAGTCATGGAAATGAAAGAGAGAGAAGAGAGATGTATGGACAAATGCAGGGAGATTTACACTCATAAAACCCCAACTCCTAATATACTTCTACAGTACCAGTAAATAATAAAAGTCCTTATAAACACACACACACACAAACAATTCGTAAACACACTCTGCAGATGTGCTCATGGTGAGAAGAGAGAGAGAGAGAGAGAGAGAGAGAGAGAGAGAGAGAGAGAGAGAGAGAGGGAGACTTTTCATGGATGACCCAGTTGGGCTTGTGCCAGTTCTGGAAGAGCCTGAAGCCAAAACGTCGACCTGGAGACACACACAAAAAACACAAGCATACAAACACACACACACACACACACACGCACACACACCATCTGTTCCCGTGCCTTTTAATAACTGGAACAAGGCATAAGACGCAGGCAGCATGGTGCATGGTTTCCCATCAGCCTGGCAGAGCAGTAAGTAACAGTAGTGACAACCGTACCCTCAGAACAGTAAATACACAAGACATCACAGGTGTGGATGGAGACCAGGTGTTGGAAAAGGCCTTTGTTTGCACAGAATTAGGCACTTTGTGGAAGAAGTGTAATCTATTCTGGGTTTAGACCATCACTGTTCAAAAAGACATAGCTACTAACCCCCCCCCCTCTCTCTCTTTTACAATCCTGCATAAATTCTTTCTCCTCCTTTGCTCTTTCCCTCTCTCTTCTTCTTCTCTGTCTTTCTCCCCTGCTGCGTATAGGAGTCAGACCGACTTTTGATCCTGACGTCTGTGTCTTGCAGGAATGTGTGTGTGCGCTCTCTGCCCTCTGATGTAGCTCCAGGAACTAATGGAACGTGAAAGAGACAGACGGGCTTCTCGTCTGAAAAACACTGCCCTCTCTCCCTACACGTGCGTGTGTGTGTGTGTGCGTGCGTGTGTGTGGGCGATACACTCACTCAAACAAGAGATGAGAAACAGCTCAATTTACAGATCATGGGAGGTATATATCACCGCAGACTGAGGTCTCCTCGCCCTGGCCTGTGCAGTGGCGCCGGTTTAACCATAGACTATCCTGCCAATGCGCTCCTCTCTACTCCTCCCCCTACAAGTCTCCTAGGCTCGCAGAGTTCTCCTCCCTTTCCCCTATACAGCCATTTACACTGTCGTGTGTCAAGCCACAAGCAGTGAGCTCGGACAAGACGTTGGGAAATGTACCTTTAAATCGTCTGACCTAGGAGCCGCATCATATGTGTAAATCTGAACTCTCCTAACTTTCGCTCTCTCTCTCCCTCTCTCCCTCTCTACCTCTCTCTCTCTCTCTCTCTCTCTCTCTGGCTCTTATTCAACCTACATGGCCTAAAAGAGTGTTTACAATTCGCTAATCTGACTTCAAAACCGGCTTAACTCCGGGAGACATCAAAGTTGTGCGCGTGATGGCCCCATTGATCCCAGTGAGGGGGGGATGTATGACAGACTGGAAACACAGGGGGGGGGTTGCGAGAGAGTAACATGGGGAAGCTAGATTTATCTGAGATCTCGTGATGGCTGTTTTCGCTCCGTCCAAACACAAGCGAGCCAGACTTGTGATAAGGCTTAAACATGGACAGGACGCAGGGAGGAGTACGTTCGATATTCAACAGGATGGCAGAGGATACGGATCTGCTCGTGCGTGAAGTGAAAGCGCGCGAGCAGACCATCTACGGCAACAGCGGGATTCCAGTAAGATAAAACATCTTGATGTACACAATAATAGTGTTTTACATTGTAATCTTTGACATGTGTGTGCGCTGCTGCGCGTCCCTGTGTGTGTAACAAGCAGAGTGTAAGCACACTGTGCACCCGCCTATGTAGGCGCATATCACTATCTTGATAATGCCCACTTAAAACAATAGTGAAATACTGCGCCATTGACTTCAGACCAAGTTTTTGTTGGTCAATCGCGCAATCGCTTTCCGCTGCCTCAAGATAGCAATGTGCCAACAATTTGCCTGACCGCACCTCATTTTAAGACCAACATTGCTTGCATTGAATTTGCTATTTAAACAATCTGGGGTTGGACGGGAAAATTACTACTGCGTCAGTCTGAAACTAGCAAAAATACTTGCGTTGCGCGTGGCGCAGCTTTGCGCCGGATGTAAGATAGGGCGCTATGTGTGACTGAATGCAGATGTTATATGTGTCTCTTAATGGTCAGATATAATGGACTGATGAAATGAAGTGACATTTGTAAAATAGGCAGAAAATCAGTGGAATTGTCAATCGAAAAATAATTTGTTCACTCTATTATATCTTATCAGTGAGATAATTCAGCTGTAAAAATGTTTGTGACCTAATAATGGAGACTTCCTGTGATTACATTATTTTACATTATTTTAGTCGGAAATGATTAAGTGCCCGTTAAAACATATGCCTCTGCTTTCTCATAAACATATTCATTAAAGAATTGATAGTCGTTTTCAAATACAATTTCAGGAAGTGGACAGGCACTCTTTGTTCTGGTGAGGCCAGCTAATGACAGAGAGCTAATTTAAACGGGACTCACATATATATCCGTACTGAAGAAAAAGAAGGCACGGTAAAATTAGCCAGTAATAAATGAACATTGTGAGAATAAGTCTAGCATTAATTGTCATCCAAAGGTCACGGTTCATTAAATTACCATTAAATAGTTTGACGAAATATATTTGGTGCTCACTGAGGTATGCTGGCTTTGTGATGTAAAATGTATAAATAACTGTAATAACTAGAGCAGTATTTCTCAGGCCTATTAATATCAGATTGAGGGAAGAGGGCTATTCTACAGGGACACTATCAAGGGATTCGCACTGTTAACAGATGTATTTTTCCTCCTTCTTGAATACATGGAAATAATGCAAATTATAATAAATTGCAAACTAATGAATAAGTAGGCCAAAAATGGGGACAGCGTGATTTGATAAAAGCGAACGGATGGCAGTGCTATTAGTTAATCAGCATGCGTTGAATACATACATCTCCAATCCAAAGTTCTTTGTTATTTCCACTCCATCCTACATTTCCATTGAGCTCTGAGGGACAGACATGTGAGACGGCCTGGAGCAGACATCTGCTCACACATGTACACATATGTGTAAAGAGACACAGTTCTGACACACATGCCCCGGTAAAGACCGGACACAATGCAACCGCAAAGACTAGACACAAACGTGAAAAAGAGAGAGGGGGTGTACATGTATATTTGTTTAGCTCGGGAAGAGAGAGAGAGAGAGAGAGAGAGAGAGAGAGAGAGAGAGAGAGAGAGAGAGAGAGAGAGAGAGAGAGAGAGA
>JAOEHI010000018.1:5694182-5710685 GCA_025447815.1 Percopsis transmontana | reverse complement strand
GAGAGAGAGAGAGAGAGAGAGCGAGAGAGAGAGAGAGAGAGAGAGAGAGAGAGAGAGAGAGAGAGAGAGAGAGAGAGGGAGGAGTGTGTGTGTGTGTGTGTGTGTGTGTGTGTGTGATTTTCTGTGTGCGGACAGACACTGATTCCCCCAGGTGCATGTTGGGTAAGTCTTCAATAATATGGAGTGACAAGGAACAGAAGGAGCCGATTTCTCCTCATGTCATATCCTCTTTCTCCTATCGCTTCCTGCTCCATGTCAACAGGACTTTAAACTGGTGTTTGTTAAATTGGATGTCAGGAGCAACAGAGGACTTTGGTACATGAAATGGTTGTCTGTCGTCCGTGTGTGCACGGGCGCGCGTGTGTGTGTACATGCATATCTATCCTTGTGTGTTTCCGATGCATACATGTTTAAAGGTATTCTCCTCAATATGTGGGTGATGTTGTTTCGGTGTAAAACTCTTGTAGGGATAATTAATAATCACCTGTTTCCATGGTGGAGGGGAGCAGCAGGAGCAGACCCAGAAAGAGACGCGGAGACACCGAGGCAAGAGGCATGTTGGGCCCTTTGTGAGCCTGGGACACTGCCCGATACTGCTGCCAGTACACTTGTACCTAATATTTGAATAAAACAACGTCAGAATATATTGGCGTTTAACCGAGTGGCACGGGTGTGAGCGTGATTACTCACTACACGGTGATTTGATAACATTACAATGCCATCACAAAAGACTCCATGGCACTGAATCACTGAGCTAACACTGGTGGTGGAATCCCCACTGTACTGAATGGCAAAGCCCTGGAGCTGTCATTGTTCAGCCGTGCCACTGTAGCAGGTCTACCCCTGCCTTTCCAGGAAGCCCCTGGACGTCTACGTTAATCACTCATCCCTGAACAACTACTCTGTAAATGACCTTAAAGAGACATAACCAAGAGACAGCGATACAACACAGACAAACAAGGCCCCAAGTCCTCTCACCAATTTAAATCCCAATTACATTTTTTAGACACTCTCAGAGCTACAGTATGTGTGGTTATATACTGTATGTTTTGTGAGAGTGTATCTTGTCAGACTACCCATTCTCTTTATAAACAACAGGGTCATTCCCTGTTTAAGTCGGTGTCTGCTATTGTTTAATTATTTTTTATTTTTTTACAACCATTCTAATAATTAATGTTATTAGAATAGTTATTGTTATGTCACTGTTATCATCACAGAAGCAGTTTACCTCAGACTATAAAACACACACACACACACAATTAAAGTATTTTTAATATATGATATCATATTCAATAGCCATACATCTTTTTAATGACCTTAAGAATAAAGTGCACACACTATAACAGACACTGGCCAGTAGGTTTACTGTACAAATGGTACACAGCATCACACTGCACATTTTTCCCTAAAACACTTAAAACATCTATAGGCTTTTAAAATTACATCTATGTGTCAGTTGTCATCTAATCAGTATTTATAAAATAGATGGTGTGAAATGATTGAGAGGCTTATGAAATTCCAGTCAGTGTTTCAGGTTCAACGGACAATTTCTCCGACAGAGAAAGACATTTTTCGGGAAGGCAAAAATAGGATAAAGGCATCCTCTGATGTTCTCTTTTTTGTCCCCATATTTTCCTTTCATTATAACTTGGGTAATGACCGCTAGGTAAACCAATTGACCACTCAATGCCCCCAACACACACATACACGCGCGCGCACACCAGATGGCCACTCCCATCGCACCCCTCACATTAGTGTCCCCATGGCAACAGGTCAAAACAGGTCCCACCTGAACGGGACCTTTCTGGTTCACAGGTGAGCCCTTGCTTTAAACGTCTGCCTCTCTCCCTTTCTACCGCCATCTCACACCTTTTTATTTCTCTGATAGCCAATGAGAGCAGGTCAGGCTGTGCTGGGTTGCTTCTGCTGGCCAGATGGGGTTCAACCGAGATGACATTCGGTGAATGACCCACCTGATGTAACCATATTGTAGATGGAGCTAGCCTACCTTTTCTCATGCTTTAAAATACCCCCCACCAACACACAAACACACACACACACACACACACACACAAACGCGTGCAAAGGTATAACTCTACAGTCTTGTTCAACTTTTTTGATTTAATTAGTTAGGGGGGCATGTTGCCTTATTTTCTCCAACGCCTCTAGGTGGCAGTATTGTCATGTTAACATCTTCTAAAGGCCAACTCTAGGCTATAGCCTAACAGCTTCACAGAAATCTACACACTTTTCAAGAATACTGCGGGTCTTGCTAAGGAATTGTCATATAACTTATAATTAATTGTCATATAACACTTTTTAGTCAGGCACAAAATATTACTTTTCATCTCTCCCCCTGAATCTGCAACAGTATTATAGGCTTTAGGCTAAGCAATTACAATACATATTGACCTTGAACCTTGGCCGACCTTGTTTAAAAGCTAGGCCTGTTTCTCTTAAGTGAGGGGAATTTAGTTTTAATTCAAACTGGCTTATATACACTTACATTCACTATTAAGCTAAATGAGGAGTGGTAAGGGTGGGGAGGGCAGAGCAGCCTCATATTGCACAAGGGAGCGACACTCAGTTTGATTCATTACTGTATTCTGAAGGAAGGGCAGGGTGGGTATAGACCCCTGCTGTGACCCGGCACCCTTTCTTGACAGCTTGTCATGTACACGTGTGTAAATCTCCAGAAACAATACAATAGAAATACATTAAACAGTCTAAGCTGTTTTCTCCAGTCTCCATTTGTTACACATATCACTGGTATCACAGTAAATCCACTTACCTGAGCCAGGTACAGCAGTTTCAGCCATGGGCAACTCATCCCCAGGCCTGTGTTCCATCTTGGATATTGATAACACACGAAGAGTGAAACACAAGCCCCGGATACGTTCTGGCCTTCGTTTTCAAGATTTTCTCCAAATTAGAGTTTTCTCCCTTGTGTACAGGCCTCAATAGCTTGTACAAGGTAACAGTAGAGTTCAGGTACAAAGCTAAGACTGGCCATGGAGCCTAGTAGTAGCCGTTTATAGCCACCGTTGACAGTTTAGGTATTTATACACACAGGCTACAAGACACCTCCTTGTGCCCTTGTTTTTCCCTCCTTCCTTGGCTGCTGGATTGTGGGTGCACCTGGACTCCCCAGTAGAGTGCGACTCTGACAGTTAACAGTGCATGTGTCACGGTGTGCACTGATTGTCTTATCTGTTCATTTATCACAGATGAATTGGAACCAGCCTTGCTTGAAACCTGCTTTCAGTCTTTGCTCCGTTGGCTTGGGATGAACGATGCTGCAGTCGGGAAGCTTTTAGAATCATGGCTCCGACGCAAATGTATTTAATATAATATACAACTGATATAATAGAGCATAATAATTGTATTTTAATAGTGTATTCAGTTGGCCTGAGATGACAGTTTCTCTAGCCTTAAAAAGACACCTCACTCGAATGTAAAATGTATAAAAATAGATCCACGAGAGTGAAGCGGCTGGCTCTTTAAAGCTGTCCACACAAGCTGTTTGCACACAAACCAGCGCTGATGTCTTCTGTCAGCCCTCATTTTTTTAAACACTGATGTCTATGTGAAGAAACAGAGTGACAGGTGCATGATTGAGGTACTTAAAAGCAGCCACTCTCAGCAATTGGCCCTCTCTCTCTTCCCCTATCACGGCGTTGTGGGGTTTCCTTCATGCACTGTAAATTCACTGATATTTCACTTCCTGCTTGTTTTGCTGGACGACCTTTGACTGACGTAATCTATCCTTGGCTAGCTTTCTTTTTTTATATTGTGAAATGGTTCGAGTAGCTAATAATGATTGTATGGGCACTCAGCTAGACAAAATAAGCCAGTGTTTTGGCGATAAGATTAATATAACTTTTTGTGTGAACTCCGGTCATTTCTTGGAGTCTGTCAGGCACCGTCTTCACAGAGACTTTGCTGTTCTTTCAAAGACTTTACCTTGTGAACTGGCCCCCTTTAAAGAGATCTGTAAAAGATAAACATTAAATATGCATCTGGATCTTCTGCTCGGGCGAGTGGACTGAATCTGTATAAATGGCTAATGTGTTGTCGTGACGGCAAGCAACTAGATTGATCACTCATTACGATATCTGCTCCATTGGCCATTAAAACCCGCAAGGAGCCTAACTATGGGCCCCATCACACACCAGGGTTAAATTGAGAGTGAAGATCTGTGTGTGTGTGTGTGTGTGTGTTGTTGCAGCTTGATCTAAATATGGTCAGCCATACACGGAAAGGGGCACAGAGGAGATTAAAAGACAGAAAGATAGCATAGGGGGGCTTACTATAGGTTCAGGTGTCTAGGTATACATTAAAACATTGCTGTAGTTCCTCACCAGGGACACTACCCTCTGTATTTATCGCACTGACTAAACACATTAGGCCACAATGCTGCAGATCAAAGTGTCACCAATAACACAGATGGTTCTTTCAATGGAGGACAACCATATGTGGGATATTATTGGAATAGACTGCACGGTGGAGGCATCTTCCAGCCAGTCCTATCGGCCTATTGGAGACCAGAGAAGCTTGAGGTTCCCTCCTGGTGGCCGGTTCACAGCTGATCCACGATCAAAACAAGTTGGGAGGTGTTCCACAACCATCGCCACAGGGCTGTTGTCAAAAGAACAAAATCTAATAACCTGGCCGTGACACCTGTGTGCTTTCACTCTCTCTTCCGTATATGCACACACACACACACACACACATTCACACACATGCCCAAGGGATTTACTCTATTACGCACAGTACATTGAACATGCCAGTCACCAAACACTGCAGCTGTCTGTGTTGTCTATGAACTGTCTGCATTCTTTTAGAAATTAAATATGCACCTTGTTGCTTTAAATAGTAAGAAGGGACAAATGTGGCGACACCAGTCCATCATCTTTCTTGAAGTAGTCGTTACATAAATGTGTTTTGGCCAGGTGTTGCTGGTACAGAAAAGTCATGTACATGTTATGCACAAAGACTAAGAGAAAACCATTGCAATGCTCGACAAACAAACACGCCCCACGTCTCTCACTGTTCTGTTTGATTCCCAAGCTGTAAAATATTCTTATCTTAACCACAGACCTTACAGTGACAGATGACTCATGTAATTCTGGTCCTAAACAGATGCTAGCAAGGATTAGAGTGAAAACAAGGAGTTTAAACTATTTTGTTTAATAAAATAAACGGTGAAGAAAAAAATATTTAGAACATTATTTCCTGATACCTAAGAGTATTTGTGTTTTAAACCTTTCCGTGTGCGGGACTGCGGCGAACGCCATGTTTATGGAGGTTTTAGAGATGCTAGTGTTGATATAAAGCCTGTTTACTCCACTGTGGTCTCTCTGTGTAGACTCTGAGCACAGAGACCTCATACCGGGTGAGGGGACCCCTATTCATCTCCTCCCAAATGGGATAGCAATGCTCCAGGGGAGAGGGGTGACACAGTCCCTGCCAAGGCGATGGGGAAGTCCCTCGGTATATAATAGCAGTCTGCAGGGGGGGTGGAAAACCTCTACAGGCACCAGGCCAGACAACTGCCAATCAATGGACTTCATTTCTTTCCTCACTTTCAGTTGCAACTGCCCCTCCAATCTATGTTTGTCTTTTGAGCCTCTCAGCACAGTGCAAACACTATAATTTTAAGTTTGCGGTTTGCAGTACAGTCTATAATAGGCTGGGCCATGAGGATAATTGTTTATGGCGGGTCATTGACTTATAATGAACACAATATTATCAACTATAATTGTGCAATTGCGAATAATAATAATCAATGTAAACTTAATTGCCTATTGATGCAATATGAAAGTATAGTAAAGATACTCCGAACATTCTGTGCAACTAGTGTCTTATTTATGCTTTCATCTCTTCCTTTAGTGCATTAGACCACAAATAACAATCAGCTATTGTGGACCCCCTATACCTAATTAGTAATTACCACAATGACAATTACGCTTCTGTGCAATAGCACGAAACAAATTGTTACGAGGATAAAGTGCACTCCTCTATCAATTTGTTACTTTGAGTATTAATCATCCATCCATCAACTCTAAAACACAGGCACAAATACACACACACACACACACAAACAAACAAAAAAAACAAGCCATTTAGCAGAGAGAGGCGCAAGAGGATTAAAGAGATCTCTGTATGATTGAAGTGTTGTGGTTCTGCCGGTAGCCTGTAAAGCCGATTGACGTTCTGAACTATAAACAGGTGCTAACTCTCGTTTGAAGAGTTCTGCTGTTGTAGAGAAATCTGTTATAATATCAATTTCAGTGGCAGGTATTATTTTAAGTCAAAGTGCGTACACGGCAATTCGTGTTATTGTTACAAAGACAAAATCACAAAAGGAGACCATGCTTCGTGTCTAATTGTGTAATTTTCATTGCGGTAGATCGTTTCACATTCAGAAAACATCTATCTTAAGCCTAGCTCTACCGAAGCCCAACCCATGGGAACATTAAAACTCACATCTGGCCACTCTCCCATTCAGACAGATTTATACCTGGCCTGGAATTGGACGGGCCAACAACCATGTATCTAATATAGGGCGGGTTTGTTACGATGACTGTACAGAGGAGCGCCACATTTCGTTGCTGTGATTGTGTTGAAGGCCAATCCAATTGCGTCCAGAACATCCATGGTCCAAAGGCATCTTGGTCTGCACCCATTGATAACGTCCCTTGGAAATCGAAAATGAATTGAGAGATTCCAGACTAATAATTTTGCGATTTATTCTGGCAACGCCAAGATACCTTAGCCGATTTTAAATGTAGCTAATTTAGCTAATTTAACTTAACTTAAAAGGACACCCCTCAATTTCGGTCTGGAATCACTCTTGACTGAAAATAGCATTACAAATATGTTGTTGTTTTGGTTGGAAACTTCACCTCACGCAACTTAGAATGGCTCGCGTTCCTCTCTACTCCTCTACAGAGCTCAAGTCGACTCATTCTTTAACCCTCCCCATGCAGCCACCCACACTGTTGTGGGAAGTTGTGTTTCAAACAGTGAGCTGGGCTTGAAATTTTGGGCTGTGAGAAGTTATAAGGGATCGATGAGTGTACCTTTAACTCCAGCACAGTACAACTTCACACAAATTGCAATACTAGCATTATTATAACAGGGTGGCCTGGTGCCATAATCAGACATTGTTGGTAAATGTAACAAACATGTCTCCAACATTGTTGCTAACTTGCTAGCCTTCTGCATCCAAATTGCAATATTGTGTTCTATCTGAAAGTAACAATTAAACGCATTTCAAACTGAACATACTTGCTTGCCAAAACTTAAATTATGTTTTCAAATAATTCTTAAAAGCTATTATCTAAAATCTCACAAACATAAAGATCCTCGAAACTTGCTAAAAATCCGATGTAAGGGTTAGTGCTCAAGATGAGAATCCGGAAAGTAGGCTACACATGCCTTAAATACCCATTTGAAATTGTGAGCAATTATTGAGTAAAAGCATTAATGTCATCGTGCTTCTGTCATTTTTGGAGAGGTAATGCCATGCTTTTGCTGTAAGATGTCTTTTACTGAGACCTTACTCCATCAAGGGTGGTCTGTTGTGACAGCTAGTATGGGCATTCTGTGTGTCTGTGAGTGTCTGTGTGTGCAGTGTGTATTTGGCCATGGAAGACAATGAATACTATGAATACTTCCCTCATCTATCATCTTTAAGTGGCAATAGTCCATGTGGATGTGTGATGATAAATATTAGCATTTTAAATACAGAGAGGGTCATGAATACTAATCGCAGTCTTTTGTTATATTCAGCAAATAGATCAATATGTCACCTTTCAAAAGGCTATGTTAAAATAAATGGTCGTAAATAAATGATACCTATCACTAAACTGTTGTGTTCAACAGTGAATGATGCTTGGCAACAAACCTGGCTACTAGAACAATAGTTTTTCATAAGGTAAAAAAAATGCACAAAACACTTATAATTTAATTAAAAAAGACTTTAACTGAAATGCCATTCATTTTAAGTAGTTCCCTCTCTAGGAATACAGATGAGCTGTAATTATTTGACCCAAGCAAATATAACGCTGTTAAATATGATCAAACATAAAATGACACTTCCTATTTTGTACATGTAAACTAGCTAGCATTGCTAACATTGCATTACTGCATTCCATGTTGTATTCCATGTTGTGTATTGGAGTTATTATTGATAGTGTCCCCTTCTTATGCTTCTTATTATTATTGATAGTGTCCCCTTCTTCTTTAAGCAGGCTTTTGAGAGCCATAGAGCAGGTGACAAAACTGATTAATCAAATATGCAACATCTTACACATTTTCTGATTGGATACATTTACATATACACACATTTTGACGCACATTTATTTCATTTCGTTTCATATTTTCTATACATTAATTTCACTCTATATAAAAGGTGTCGGTGTCTTTCGGCTCCCAGCCAATAGAGGAAGCTGGGATAGGCTTCAGCCCCCCACCACCCTGAACAGGAATAGGGCCTAAACATGTAAAAGAAAATTATTGAAATAATGACTCTTTATTAATCATCAATCATTTTTACTCAAGTCACAAAATTATGCTTTTGTAATTTACTATTGGAGGATTATATTTATTGACACCCAAGCTGCAGTTTTTCTTTAATCTGTGCGTCATGCTCTTTCACTTTACTGTCTTCACCACAATGCTTATACCCAGCCTTCTCCATGTGAAGGAGATGCGGACTGATCCTCAGTGTACCTTAGTTTTGGGTTTTTAATGTGTAACTTCCACCATGACTATGTGAGGTTAAAATAAGGGATTCATTAAAAGGGGTAGTGCGGATTTACTGGCCACCGGGGGTAGAGCAGTGACAGGACAAGTTCCCGTACCAAGACACTCACACTTATGCGGTGTGTTTCTGTGCATGTGAAAGGCTTATTTTTCTCAGATTTACACTACGTATGGAAATACCCAGCTCAAAATGGGAGGTTTTAAAATAGAGCTTACACAGTACCTCTTTAAACTCTACCAGAAAGTGGCACCTTAATAAACTTATATCAGCTCACCTAACCCACGTATTGAACCCCCAGTTACACTAAAATCATCGTTAATATTGCCCCTCTTTCAGCACAATCCTCTGGAGCCCACCCATTTGCCAAAGTGAAAACACCAACAAAAACACAAACAAAATCGTCCCTCGTCACCCCCGAGCTCTGGCACGCACAGCCAACCCTGACATTCTAATTAGTTTTAAAAGTAATTGCTCGAAATGATTAGTTGAGTTAGGACACTTTTCCCCTGTTATGTCTGAATTGGAAATATAATTGCGGCAGACAGTAATTGGCCAGCCGTAGACTGTTGGTTATTGTTGTCTGTTGTGGCCGGCTGCATCATTACCAGGCTTTGGACGCGGTTCAGCTTTTGAACTATACAGTGACCGAGGAGGAACACAAACGCACACACGCACACACACTCAACGCTCCACATCCCCCCGTGCCAGCGTTCCATCAGCACCCGGCCCAATGCCGTGCTCTAAGGATCTAAGTTGTTTTCCAGTCCTGACCTCTCTACCCCCTTCCCCACCCCGCGCCCGCCTCCTCTCCCTCGTGCCTTAGGGGCAAATGAATTGCCTTTTCACAGACAGAGAAGCTGCAAGCTCGAACGGCGAAGGGCGAATCTTCAGATTGCAGTGGGGAAACTGGGGACCGTAGAGAGAGGCTGAGAAAAAGGGAAAGAGAGAGAGAGATCACACAAGGACGAGAGAGAGAGAGAGAGAGAGACGTCACTCTCAGCAGGACTGGGACCTCGCTAGAGGCCATCCCAGCCTTTGCAAATGCCATTCAAACCACATTCCGACGCAGACTGCAGCTGAAATGCTTCAAAAGGTTAGCAAAGAACGTTGAAAAGGCCTCCAAAATAATTCTGCAATGCCTTTAAGCAGTGTGGACATTATTATATCTTCCTCTTCACGCAAATGAATTACTGTCTTTTGTGTACGTGTGTGTGTATGTGTGTGTCTGTGTGTTTCATGGTGCATGCTCTGTCTATTATTGCCTGGATCAGTGTGTATCTGTTTGTTTGTTGTGCAGTTTCTTTTGCTAAATTGTCTGGAATCCGAACAACCCCATCAGTAAACCAGGCAGAAAGGCCTGTGTATCCAACTACAGGGTCCAGGACGTGCCAGGGGGAGTGCACGCACACACACACACACACACACACACTCTCTCTCTGACTCTCACATATGGACACATAAAACATGCACAACAACTACCTGAATAAATGACTAATGAGTGACACGCAGATAAGTTAGACTCCCAATAGTAAACGTGTCGTCCATATGCGTCAATAGCTTCCTCGCTGTGTGATAAGCTAAAGAGGGATATAGGTCAGGCCTGTCAGGCGAAGGCTGGTGTCATTTCCCATCCACATCCCCTTTCTCCATCGCTTCTCGCCCGGGGAAAGAGGTCCCATAACTTTCCATTAGGAACCCCTCCCCTCCCTATACATACACACAACACTGCCCACCCCTACCAAAGAACAAGCACTAACAGTGTTGACTGCCTTTATGGGGGAAAACACCAAGGCCTGGCAACATCATTACCCAGAGGTCGAGTTGAGCCCTGTGAAAACCACAGCTCCATTGTATTATTGATGATTAACATTACATTATTCAACAGCCTATATGCACTGAAAAAAATATATAGTACCATGTGGCTTTCACTAGTGGCTCGTGGTTAGTGTTTAGAAGAAAGTTCTAAAAACTTTAAACAAGTGTAGTTCTTCTCTCTAAAGAGTCTTTGTGTTGCATCGGTATTTTCCTTTGACTGCTGGGCTGTGAGTATTGAAAACCTGCGTCTCTAATCTGCGCAGAAAACTGACAGTAGGGAACTCGATAGCCGCCCGCCCGAGCCTCCAACACCATCTGTCTGGTATGGATCTCTGGGGGCTGACACCTGTTGGCTGGGGAATCTCAAGAGCCGGCGGAACAGAGACGGAGGAGCTATACGGTTTTGTCTCTAAAATCTTCTTCATTGAAGTTGTTCAATCATCTTCACACACAGAATAGAGAGCGGTAGAACAACTCTGTTTTTCATGCTCTATGTCTGTCTCTCGCTGACACACACACACACAAAAAATCCGGCCTGATCAAAAGCAGCTGTGATGTCTTCATTAAGAAGTACTAACAGGCTTGATTAAAAGGAAGAATGAAAGGATTTGTCAATGAAAGGAGCAATTCCCTCATCAGCAGAGAGACAAATGGGATGGATTCAAGTAAATGGAAGCAAATTGGGAAGGAAAAAAGCTATGTGTGTGTAGGGGGACATAGGATGTACTGTATCAACAGAAATATGCAAGAAAGAGTCGGGAGACTGCTGTAGCATGTAATTTACACAGCGGCGTGATTGATACAGATTGGAGTTACTTACAGCGTTGACAAACAAAAGTTTAGTTGGATAACTAACATATTTTTGCAACTGACTTTCACCGGTTGCATCTTATGCCAATTTGTTTGTTTCCAGGCAGTAATAAAACAGGGATGCAGGGAGAGTGTTGTTTCTTGTCAGATGCAAAGACGCTCAAGAAACCTGTGTTTGCTTTTAGGTCAGATACAAAAACCGGTCCACTGACATGCAGATTTACTTTTTACCCAGTAGTCCTACAGTATAGGCAATAAATCCATTGTAGCCTGCTGGGAAGCAGAATGTGAGAGAATTAGGAGAGTTGTTTTTAGAATGAATTTCTATTCCATATTGATCAGCTTTCTGTCAATGTGATCAATGTTACGTCATGCTGTAAAATCATTGGTTGTGCTTTGAAAAGTCAGCGCCCACAGGGTCAAAGTTCACACTGCGTTAACAACTGCGTTGTGTGTTGCCAAGGGCTAGTGCAGCGCTGAGAGCACTCTCATACAAAAACAAAGGTTCCACCAGCAGTGGGGAATTTGACACTTGACATGTCTATCATAGCAGAGCCGTTGTAGCAGAGCAAGTTTTACATTTACAAAAGGTGATTTTATCCAACAGTTATGAAAAACCAAAACATCAAGCCATCATTTTTCCAGCCATCAAATTTTACACAAACCTTATTTGACTGATGTCATTTTCTATGGGGAAAATTACCTCTAAAGTACTAGTTGTTAGTGAGATTAACATTTGCTATTGAGGAAGGTTGAAAACTACAGCCCCACCCCCCAACTGGTGAGTTCCTATGGCATTTATATCTCCCATATAGGAAATAGTCAATTGCTAAAATAAGGTGAATAACATAATTTAGTTATTATTCTGGGGGAGGTGGGGCTTAAGCAATCTATTTATTTTGAATTCAGATGAACTGAACCAAGGGAAGAATATAGAGAAATGCTACCTCTCTTGCTCTGCACCTCACTATTGTTATACCAAACCATAACACAATCTGAATACTACTTCTACACAAATAATAAATAATAATAAACAAAATTGTTTACTGCCAGTTTTGGGGGTAATTACATTACATTTGTCTGTAATGAAGTAATGTAAAAGCATTACTGTTCCTTAATTTGTAACCATATTACAGTTACTCATCTTTTTTGTGAAGTGCTCTTTGAGCTTGTTTTTACTGACTTTGCTGTCGGCTTTGTGGTAATATTCTACTATAGAGCATAAAAGGAAAATCTTGTGTATGTCTTCCTTTTATAGGATAGGGTTTTGTGCTATGCATTATATTGTTAACTGGCAATTATGTGACAATCTCAGGCAATTGTGCGTTATTCCGAATAGCGCAGAAAAATGTAACGAGTAGTGTAAAAAATTACTAGCTACTGCACATTGTGAAAACAGCACTTGTTCATATTAGCTTAAGTTTCATGTTGAGAAATTAATGTTGAGACTGTGAGCATTAGAAATCCCATCAACCTACAGCCTACTATTTTAAGATAGCGGTCAGTATTAATATGACCGATCAATATGATTGTTGTTAATCCTGAATGAAAACACACTAAATTAAATGATATGCATCACAAAGCACTCTAATTTGATTATGATTATTTGGTTTTAATTAGATTTTCTGGTCAGTTTATTTAAGAGCATTAAGAACATTTCACAATTTTGATGATTCAAATTAGTCAACTGTTGATATGTAATGTGCAGGGATATTTGTATAAACTACATTATACATAAATAATCAAACATTATTTAATACAGAAGTAAGAGCTACTGTATATCCGCAATATTAATGTTAATATGCTGAGCATCGTTAGTCTGTAGTCTAACTGCGTTAGTATTTATGGGTACACAGGTATGACCCTCTCCGACAATCTTTTTTTCTCTCGACGGCCGACACACCACAGCCCGGCTGACAGCTTGTAGCCTGACTGTGCGGCTGCATAGCTCAGCACAGCTGTCTGTCGCCCGTTTCTTCCCGTCTTTTTCTTCTCTCACTCCTTCCTCTGTGAGCAGTCAGCATAATGATGATCTAGACCTCTGCCTGGTCATCTCTTTGCTTTGCTTGGAGAAGCTCGGCACAGCACCTCTCTATTCTTTAGCAATGGGGACATACAGTATGACAAAGACAACATTAAAGTGATATTAAACTTTTGATAGCTTCCTTCCCTCAATCAAAATTAACATGATAGAGTAAGGAATGAATATATTCCAGGTTAACCTCCATTGTTTCTCAATAACAGTTTATAGGAAGCTGGTTCAAGTCTCTGCTTGTAGTACGTTTTGTCCAATTACCTCGGAATGAGTGTTTAAGATGTATTTACATTTTTAACCCAGGATGGCAATAAAAACACAAATAATTTGATGTTCCATCAAGTATTTTTTGCATCCTGGATTCCGGTGTGGGTTTATAAAAATAAGGAAGGTAGTGTCAATGGTAGCGAATGTTTAATATCACTTTACATGCTTTTTGTCCACTGTGCTTGAGTTCTATTATGAAACAATCAGAGCTCCCTCTATGGGTCACCGGCTTATAGGGGCGGAAAAAAAATGTCTTGCATCAGCATTTCAGTCGAACACTGGCACTGCATGTGTTGACACGCAGCAGATGAATATTAAACCTTGAGAAACAAAGCTTTGCTTGAAGCAAAACCCAGCAGAAAAATATTTGCCTCACACGTACGCAACAGAAACACACAAACACACCGTCTAGAGACTGCCCTCCCAGCAGGCATGATCACACTCAAGCAGATAATTCAGTGTCACAAGGAGCCTAGTCTCCAACCCTCTGGCCTCTTCTAGACAGAGAAAGCAGCTGGACAGGGACCCACGGCCGCCTGGAACGCTTCTCCCTAGGGGAGCTCTAGGAAGGAGAGCCGCCAGAAGAAAGACCAGCTGTGCTTCTTCAGCAGTGTGGCAAGTATACTGCCACATCCGTCTGTCCAGGACGATCTAAGCAGGGTACCCAGGCCTAAGAAATGGCTATTTTTTTTTTTTGGGTGGACAAAATGGTATGTGACTTGAATATTGCTTGCTACTGCTTGGACTTTAGTATGATTTTGAACACTTCCTGCTTTGTCCCCTGTAAGACAAAGCAGGGTGTGCTGTGCACACATTCAGCAGAGAGTGTTGCTTTACTAAGTGCCAAGTTATTAATATTTCAGGGTTGAATGGAAAATGTTAACATTTTTCCAATTGTCTTGGCAGCCCAATGAAATATTAAACACTGGAGGGCGTTTGTGTTACCGTCAGAGTAAGATAAAAAAAAGACATGAAATTATTAACATCTTTTTAAAGGAAAGAGAAGCGTATTTAAGCAACACGTTAAAGTACACCTACAAACCTGCTTATAGGATGTCTGAGTCCTAATTCAAACTGCAATGACATGTAAAACCAGAGCTAGGTGTGGTTAAAGTTCATTGGTTTGAAACCTTAATTCATTTTGTGTCTTATTACATAAGTATGGACGAGCCAAATATACAACTTAGGATGCGGTCGTCTACTTCCCCCCCACTCTCTGCCATTAGCAGCTCCACGGAGACCCAGCTTTACTCACTGCACACGCAACACTGTTCCTGCGGTGATGCACAAGCTACAGTACAGCCAGCACACTTGCAAGCCCCAGATGAGAGTGCCTGTAAGTATTTAAATAGTAAAACCAACCTGGCTGCATCTGAACTATGCTCGTCTCCCAAGTGTTTCTCCCACACAATTAATCTAAAGTCTGCACCAAAGGAACCAAGCGCACTGTTAAAATAAAAAAAGACACGGGAGAGCAAAGAATTTGTTCAAAGATATTTATATACATACTGTATATTAAAAACAAGGTAACATACGTAGAGTGCTGATGAGTCATTCTGAGTCTGAACCCCGTGTTGTGATCGTCCTTTTAGTTGGGCTTTCGTCGATGGAACCAAAACTATATGGAGGCCAGAGCTGGAGAGGATTAAGAGCACACAGACGCACAGAGACTTGTAGTTAGGAGACACAGGCCTCTCCAAATAATGTTGTTTGTCGATACTGTCGATACCGTTTTATCTACTACTGCACTTCCTAGCTACACCTGATAACATGGCTTTTAATGTCTTGTTTGCCTTCATAAAATATCTTATTTCCTCAGCCATTGTTATTGGGCCTCCAGTAGAGCACTGCTGTCCAATCAGAAGAACAGAAGGTTGGCTGACCTATTTCCAGGGTCATGGTTGCTATGACATCGAGTGACAAGACAACACAGTAGAATGGAGAGCTAGACAATATGGTGCGCAGGCCTTGGTTAATCAGACACACTTGCTTTGAACTTCCAACAGACTCGCGTCTTTGAATTGTGCTTCAAATGTCCATACTGTGCCATGCAAACATTTAGAGGGGAGCGAGGGGGCTTGACAGCCTCAGTGCTAATCCAAGGTGTCATAGAACCTTGCCGTCTTACAGCAGTGTTCCCGCACCCAGTAAAATGTGTGGTTCCTGGTAATGAAATGGCACCTCTGCTATGCATTCACTTGTGTAACACGCGTATAAGTGTTTAAGGAGTTAGTGTCATATACAGATACGTGCTGCTTTACCTTTAAGCACACTCGTCCACGGATGAGGGCATAGGGAACTGGACCATAGCTTCTGGAGTCAGATGAATTCTTAAGGTTATCTCCTTGTAGCCAAACATGGCCTCTTGGAACCTAAACACCACAACAACAAAAAAAGAGTATATTTTATATTTTCTACCCCCACAACAATTACCATCGAACCTCCATTACACTGCGACGTTGTTTAGATGGCAAAGTGAGAACACACCACCTCACGTATTCAGTAGTGTATTAAGCCCAACCCCCCTCACCCTAACTTAACGTCAACCTCTCTGTCCCTCTTTAACCCCATATGGTCTTAGGAAAAGGGTCATGGGTAACGGGGCAGAGTCGTGGGGGATTTAGAAGAACTTCAAACAGGGTCATTAGGCTGTTGGCGGAGATCTGTGCCCCTCTTACCCAAGGAGGGCAAAGCCAGAGAGGGGCCTGGGAGAGTCGTGAAAAGAAAGAGAGAGAGAGAAAGAGAGAGAGAGAGAGAGAGAGAGAGAGAGAGAGAGAGAGAGAGAGAGAGAGAGAGAGAGAGA
>JAOEHI010000018.1:5651091-5670113 GCA_025447815.1 Percopsis transmontana | reverse complement strand
GCCTGGACCACACCCCCCCCCCCCCCCCCCCTTACACTGATACGCACACGCAAAAATCGCGCACAGACACACACACACACACACACACACACACACACACACACACATACACACACCACAGCCTCCTTAACTGGCGACTCCCCCTTGCACGTGTCCACAGCCCCATGTTGATACCCTAGCTGTTAAATTGCTCCGTTTCACTTGAAGGCATAATTGGCACAAATTGCTCTCTAGGTGATACAGATCCTGTTGTTTAAGACCAAGCACCCCCCACCCCCCCACACACACACCTCCTCTACGCTCCTTTCTCTCCTCACTGAAAGAGGAACATTGAGCTAAATAAGTCTCCCTGTATATGATCCTAATTAGCTGACGTGCTAGCCCCTGTAGCTAATCACCTAGACGTTATCGCTACCTGAATGAAGTGTGCCCAGTAGGGGCAGCTAAAACACAATGCCCCCCCTCCTCCCTCCTCCCTCACTTACACAATGACTGGCAACTGGAGGAAACCAGTCAGGGGCAACCTCCTGCTCAAGCTCATGTCAAACCATCCCAGCCCCCTAAACCTCAGGGCTGGGGCAGGGGTAGAGCGGCCCAAGGAGGGTAGGTGTCCCTCTTTCAGCAAACCAGCTCTATCATTAGCCCCAGCATGGTCAGGAGCCACCATTGTTTGGCTGAATAATTGAAAAGGAGTACATGGACATGCTTGGCGCAAGCATACATAACATAAGTGTGCGTTAGCATGCTTTACACAGGGCTATTGGCGTGTGACCAATCAATGTGTATCAGCGCTTGTAGCCCGCAGGTTGAATTTACAACTGACGTAGCAGCCAACTGTGCGTCAATGCAGAGTGGTCATTACAATGGTGGGGTGTTCTTAAGTAGGGGCTTCTGTGTAAAATGAGGGGGTTAACATTCTCATTGGCCACACTATAGGCTCGCTCAGCAGCCGTCTTATCTCCGGACCGTCGTTAACTGTCGATCGGATGGCACTGTATGTTTGTCAGTGGTGCACATCTTACCCTTGATTACACACCAAAATGCTGCTCCCCGCTAGTTTCAAACGTCAGCCCATTAATCCCACTGCTGCCTCAGTTGTCATCTTAATGTGTGTGTTTGTGTGTGTGTGTGTCTCATCTGACTGTCTGTATGTCGGTCTGTCGCGGCACAATCAGATCCTCGGGGAGCTGACAGAGGACCAGTCATGTTGTAATTTAATCAACCAAATAAATTAATTGGATCTCCTGATATGGATCATCATTGTGCTTCAGTGGCTATAGAAACGCACCGTCAGGTGGAACGTGCCGAAGTCGTAGAGGATTAGGTTTTTGCCGTGATAGGCTTGGCCCAGTTTAATAAAAAACTGTTTCTGTACACGATTACCGAAAGCCATTATTTTCATGAGGAACACAGTTCCGGTCACGTGACTCTGTTCAAAATGAGAGCATGACTCCACTATCTTCTATTGACAGTAAAACACATTCTGTACATACTCTTAAGTATGTACAATATTTATGAAATGGTAGAGCTACCCTAGAAAAGGAACTGAGGGCAGGCTTTATTTTGTCCAGACTACATTAGACTACACTATTTGGTCCAGACTACTGTCCACAGATGTTTGTTGTTTGTTTGACGTATGCATGAATGTATTTGGATTATTGTAGTTGGATCTTTATGTTTCTCCTATCCACCCTCTCTCCAGTCCCCCGCTTGACTCCTACATGGCACTGCTGCATTCCCTTCAAGAGCTAATACACAGGGAAGGGTTTGATGGAGGAGCACCTCCGGTAAGCATCATTAACATAGAACTCTCGTCTGCTTGTTTGTGGGGTGTGTGGGTGTGTGTGTGTGTGGTGGGGGGTTCTCTGCAGCCGTAGCTTGTTAAAACTGCTCAAAATATACAGTATGTTTGTATTTTCAATTTAAAAAAACAATCAAATACATTCTTTCAACACAAAAAATACTTCTGTAACTGGTTATCTAATAAACAAACACAGCTTTTGTTAAGACACTGGCCTAAGAAATTAGGAGCTAAACTAAAGATGCATCTCTAGTTCTCTAGCTACATTTCTAGTTGCGTCTCCTGTCGCATCCTAACAACCACCTCTCTATAGTCTGTATCCCTCCTCCCTTCTGACCTGCCTGACTGGGCCTCACCTGTGAGTCCCAGCTGTGTGTGTGTCTTACCTTTTGACATTCATCTTTTGAATGATAATCAAGCCTTGCCAGAAATGGTCACGTCTGTGTCTTTTGGCATTTCTATTTATGTTTTCCAATGGGCCAAGTGTAATTCTGCTCACACTACTGTGTGGGTGTGGGTGTGTGTGTGTGTTTGTTACTCACCTACATTGTGTGACCCCTCTGCTCGTCACCTGGAGCCACCTTCCCCCCTGTCACTCACACACAGGCTTTACCCCCACTCCCCTCCCCGAGTGCTGTCACTCACACGCCAGATTAACTGCTGACATCATCAAAGCGCTGCAGCCCGCCTGACGCGCCGTTGGCACGGCCCCCGGAATGCAGACGGGCGCAGAGCGACGCGGGCGCTGGCACAGGAATGCTCAGTATGGCCCGATAGGGGGAGTGTGCACAAGCTGGTTTGTTCGTTATTGTGTGTTTTGTAGACCAGCCTTCATGCGCTGTTGACTGGATGCACATCTCGTGTAGATTATTTCAAGTCAAACAAGCCTAAAGCTCGTTAAGCCCTGTATTTGCGGAGACCCTCGGCAGTTGAACTGAACAGCAGTGGCGACAGGCTTGTGAGACGGTCTGCTGCTGAGCGGGTTGTGCTCCCAGGCTGGCTATAGCCTATATGGCTGGCCTTTGGTCTTTGGCTGGACTCCACTGGCACCATTCCCTGGGTGTTCTATAGGCTAAGCTATAGGAGTTTAAGTTTGGCTTCACTTCCCAGCGTTTCCACAGCAACTGTCATGTTGCCACACTGTCCCTCTCCCATGCTGGGTTCCAGACATAGAAACAGATTTCTAATTCTGCCCCGCCCCCAAGATCTGTGTAAGCAAAGCCTGTTAAACAAGATGAGGACACATCTGTTATTATAAATAAACATCCACGCATGCTACACTCGCAGACATGCACATACTCATACATATGGCAGGCATGGATACTTGTGTAAACACATCAAGATTTCCTGAGAGTGTATGGTGAAGTGTTCCACAATGTAAAGGAACACTCCAAAAGTGAAAGTTTCCCCTATGAGCCAACAGTGGAAACAATGGGGTTTATTTATTTTAGATGCTCCTGATTGGGAGCTATACCCAAACTAGGATTAGGTCATATTGTAGAAAGGAAGAGTGAAACGGAGAGATGGGTGGAGGAGAATTGGGGGCGGTGGGTGTGGGGGGTGAGGGGTGAGGGGATAATAGAGTGGGAGGGATGGAGTACACAGGGAGAGGAGAGTGGGGAGAAAAGAAAAGAGAGCAGACTTTGGGCCAGAGCTTTGTTAATCACTCTTGGCTCTCACCTCAGTAATCAGGACCTGTCCCGAGGAACCCGAGATAAAAGACAATTCTTCCAAAGGCTGTTAACGTCTCTCAGTACGGACAGGCTCCTCCTTTCTCTCCGTTTCTGTGATCTACATCCCCACCTACTATTTGGCCGTTGCAGCACTTTTGTTCCTTTTGCACGAGAGGAGTAGTTACCGTTGATCTCTTGTGGAGGTGGTGGGGCTTCAAGGGAAGGCACTCCACCCTTACCCAGGCCCCCTTGGCTGCCGAGCCTCACTGCGGTGCCAAGAATGTACTGGGGTTTCTGGGTGGCGGCCATATTGGAAGCCTGTCTGACAGGTCCATTGTGCCTATGTCAGATGGCCTCGGTGATTGGGCAGTTGTGTCCAATCACGTTTGGGCACTGTGTTCCGATCGTCTGTGCTGGTGAGCAGGCTGTCCAGTCGCTCTCTCACAGAGATTGGCAGTTGTTGTTAACCCGTACAATAGCACCTTTTGATATACAAGTTAGAGAATTAAATAATTTCA
Source organism: Percopsis transmontana (assembly GCA_025447815.1). Classification (NCBI taxonomy): domain Eukaryota; kingdom Metazoa; phylum Chordata; class Actinopteri; order Percopsiformes; family Percopsidae; genus Percopsis; species Percopsis transmontana. The sequence continues at coordinate 5,666,121 of JAOEHI010000018.1, read as the reverse complement.
TGATAATAATAATTATAACTTTCTGTGCAATAATCAATTTAATGTGTCCAACTGGGTTATCCTTGCATTGATACATTTGTCCAGTGTACATGGTACACATTGTTTCTTTTGTTGTTTGTTTTGACTTTTTGTCTTTAATGCATAGTGTATTTCTGACCTCCACTGTCGTCAATGCACCTAGTTTGTAGATTGGTTCCTAATTAACACACCTGGTTAAGTAAAGGTTAAGTTGAAAATAACAACTGTTCATGAACTTGACTATTGACTATAACATTCATCCTCTGTCTTTCTTCTAGTCAAAGTCACGGAACATCCTGCGGATCGGGCTTCACTCTCTGGGTTCCACCCTGTGGGGCGATGACCTGTGTTGCCGGGACAACCCCAGGCACAGCCATGCCCTTACCACCTTCCTCTATGGACTGCGCGCTTTGCTGAGGTCATCGCTCTCGGTTGCCGTAGCTACTGTGCCTTCACATCTCATCCATGTAAGATGGTGTTTTAACACAGACGATAACAATGCTCAGAATTTACTAATACCAATCATTCACTGACCTGATAGTAATAAGAAATAATAGTTTTTACTCCAGTATTCATGAATATTTAATAACTTTTAATCTAGGCTCACGGTGAGTTTATTTTACACTAAGCTGTGGGCTACAATAGGTTTCTCCTGTTCTTATTATTGTGAGAGGAATTAGTGTTGGTGTATGTTTGGCCCATGCAGGTTGGCTTTGTTACATTCCTAATGAGGCTTGAAGTTGGTCTGTTTTATGGCAGGGCCTCCTCTTGACACTGTGGTTTAGTGGCACAGTGGTTCCACTCTCAAGCGCCAGGCCCACAGTTGACCAGACCACACTTCATTCAAAAGCCTCCTAATCTATATTTGTTTGTTTTGGGCTTTTAATTAGTGCTAGTGTACACAGTGAGAATCTGTGCCCACATTATCAATGGCTCCCTATTTCCTTAACATGAATTTCCCTCTTTGTGGGTGCCCGTGCACGCGGCTGCACGTGTGCCTGCGTCCAGACTGGCTGCTCAGTGTGAAGGTGGAGTCATCTGCTGAGGCATATGGCAGACCGCGGCCCTCCCCCAGACACTCCTCCACTGAAACACACTCGCCAGTGCGGCCATCTGAGACCTTGTTTTGAGACGTTACGTCTCTGCTACACTTGAAACATCCACTGCCTCGTGCGCGGGGCTTGTAAGAGAGCGGCAACTGCAGAGATTCCTTTCTGCAAAGATGTCATTTGATGTGTAGCGTTCCTAACAGCTGCTTTACAGTGCCTCCACGTTTTCTGGCTCCTTTCCTATATTCAGGGTCCACCGACCTTGGTTTACTCAAAGAAGGTAGAGCGGCTAACTAGCAGATGTCAGCTGTGGTGGGAGCTGTCCTACTCTCTCTCTCTCTGGCCTGCCTTTCCAACCCTTTAATCTGTGCCCCCACCCCCTTCCCCACCCAGGGGAGAAAGTGTGTGAGTGGGTAGAGAAAGGGATGATGGGGGTTGGACTGAATCAGGTGTTGGATGATTAAGCCAACATGGAGGCAATTAGAAGTGGTTAACACAGGCCATCTTCAAAATGCCCGTGCTATTAGGTCTTCCACAGGGAAACTAACTGGACACTGTGGACAAAAGAGGGGAATGTATTTGATCCTCTGATCTAATTGGTGTGTGAATGCCACCATGCATACAGCCACACAAGAGTATGCCCAGTATCTGGTTATTCTAAAGGTAGGCTCCTCAATTTGTGTCTAAAGTTGCCCTTGTGGTAGAAAAAAGCATTACAAAAACATTTATTTTATTTTATCGAACCTCCACCCCTCCTGCACCCTTGTGCTGAGTGGCTAGCACCCCTCTCTACCTCTCTCCTAGGCTCACTTGGTTCTATACATGGTTCCATGGTACTTTTCCCCTAACAGCCTCGTGCTTAGTTGTTTCAGACATAAACATTGGGGCAGAAATTCTAGTGATTGTTGTAACGCAATCGGGGAGTGTACCTTTTCAATGAGCCTATTGTTTCTATGTGTACTGTAGGTGCAGGCAGAGGCATTTTCTACCAGTGGCATTTCTTAGCTAATTAGCTGAAGTGTGGCCCTTGGAAGAATGTCTAGACTGGTGGCAGTGGGCTAGCTGGCAGGTCGTCTCTGGAATCAGCATCCATTATTGAGCACCTTGGAAAGCCGCGTAATACACTGAAAGGCTTCTCAGAGCAGCCTAGTGCCACAGTCCATCTGAAACATTCATTAGGCTTGTCGTAGACCAGTCCTCCTTCATCCTACAAATCTCCTGTTGCCACCCCCACTTCCAAAAGTAAATACAGATACACTCCATCAGCCTCAAAAAGCGTCTATACACATGCTGCCTGCTGCTTAAGCGTTGCCCTGAGATGTGTTATGCAAATATTTAGAAAATAAATATTTATAAATAAAATTATAAATAAATATTTAGCCCGCAGCCTTCTGTTGCAGCGCTTCAGGAGTAATTCAAAGCCACCTCTACTCTATTTAACATTGTCCTTGCTTACAAGTAAGGACTACTTCTTCACCTCAAAGATGCTGATCATCAAATGAAGGCGAGTTGAGGGTTTCTAATGATTTCAAATACACCATTGCAGGCATGCTTGTGCCTCACATGGTGATATTAAAAACGTATTAGGATTGATGAATTATAATTGATTAAGCGTTCCTATTTTGACACAGTGCAGTAAGTGCATGACTTTGACCAGCGATGTGGATCAAGTTCTGTATATTAATTCTGTGTTTTACAGCTTTGGAGCAAGCGCTGTACACTCAGCCTGTTCCTAGGGTCACAGTCACAGTAATGTATGGAATCTAGGGCAGGATTGTTCTCGTGTAGAACACTACATCTGCCACCTAATCTTTGAACACGTGCACACGCATTCACGCACACATCGTCAAGCAAACATGCCCCCAGGCTGTCAAATAACACAAATGAACCATTATGCAAAAATTTTTTTATAAATAAATACAGAAGGCCGAAGCCAAAACGCTATGTGATTTCATCCGTAGCAGGTTGGATGAGAAGGCAAACTTTTTCCTGTAGATCCCATTGTTACTAGCTAAGATGACTGGGTTCTTCCTATTTCCCTGTCAAAGGGTCAGGGCCTTCGGGGTGGGGTTCACACTGATGTAATATGAGCTTATTGAAACAGGCCTTCATAATATGCTGCATGCATTTGCACTGAACTACCTGAACTATTTTTTTAAGCCCTTTCTCGATTATGCGTCCCACCTGGATAAGTAGATATTGAGGTGAATCTTTTCCCCCGTCCTCTGACTCAAGGCACAGTGCTGTGCATGTCTGTTTGACCTCCATACAACCTGCCAACCAGCGTACCAAAGAAATCCGTATAGACCCATCGGACTGAAAACTGACCGTTTATCTTTTTTTCAACGTTACTTTCTGCTTCTCAAAAGCATATTTCTAACGTGCTTGCAAAGCTGACCAACGTCTCTACTGCCGGTATGTATTCTCAAATTGGTTGTAGTGTTTAATTTAATACATATTTCCATTCTGGATTAAAAATGGAACTGTGTCTTAAATTAAACACTGCTACAACTGCGAGAGGCAGGCGAACATGGCAGGAGTTTAAAGTCGGCAGTCTCACGGAGAATGTCGCTGGCCATTCTTAACTACTAATATGCGCGCTGAATAATTTGGTCCGAGCAAAACTCTCTGACCAGGTTTAATTACTGCGTGCGACTGACCTCAGATGCTCTGTAAGTGCTGACGGATCCTGACTGGGTGGGTATGCATACTTTAAAAGTAGGACAGAAATGAAAAGGAGGAAGAAGAAAGGTGGAGGGGGCACACGAGGGCATGAAAACTGCATTAAGCTGTGGCAGCCAACACAGAGAGGAGGATGTGAATGATTCAAGAGGCGAGTTAATAAATATTGCAGGACTCTCACTCTATTCCTGTGTCACTCCCTCTCTCTCTCTCTCTCTCTCTCTCTCTCTCTCTCTCTCTCTCTGTCTGTCTGTCTCTCTGTTCCCCATCCTCTTTCCTTCTCCCTCCCCCACCTCTTTGTACATTTCTCCTTCAGTCCTTCTGCCTACTGTATTTAGACCTCTTTCTCTCCCTCTTTCCCTCCCGTCTGATGTAAAATCACTGGCCTAACCAGTAGGGGGTGCTCTACTCCTCAAGCCTCAAGCCTGTGTGTGTATGTGTGTGTGTATGTGTGTGCGCTTATCTGTGGGTATATGCAAGGTTATTATTTGATAATAATGTGTGAGTGTTGTGTGTTCGTTCATCCCGTGCAATTTACCTGACTGTTTCTTTAATGTGCATGTCCATTTCGCCTGACCCTACATCCCCTGCGCTCTAACCCTTAGCTCTCTGCTCCTCCACGCGTCTCCACCCTCACCCGAGCAGTGGGCAGAAATGACCCGGCGCTGGGTAATAATGACCTAATTTAATTGCGGCACTGATGGCTCGTCAGGAGGTTTTTAATTACCTGCTTGTGCACACACACACTCTCACACTCTCTCTCTCTCTCTCTCTCTCTGTCTCTCTCTCTCTCTCTCTCTCTCTCTCTCTCTCTCTCCCACTCTCTCTCTCTCTCTGTCTCTCTGTCTGCCCCACAGAACAGAGCTCTAATGGGCAGCATAACCAGGCTATGTGACAATGCCGTAGCTCTGGAATCATTCAAGGGCTCGGAGAAGGAGACCAACCCACTCTACAAGGATTACCATGGTAGGAACACGCACTCTTTCCATCTCTCCGTCATCAAATGCGCACACGCACACACGCACACACACACACACGCACACACACACACACACGCACACACACATACACACACACACACGCACACACACGCACACACACATACACACACACATACACACACACACACACACACTGAAGTGCACGGGCGGACCATTAAAGCTGGGTCTGGGCTGTGGATGGAGGCAGGGCAGCCCCCTTGCAGGCCAGGCTGTCAGTGCATGTTAGCGTACTGCTGCTCAATCAGACGTGCTCCTAAGTAGACAGGCCGGGGGGGTTTCAGCTGCCATGCCGCACCCCCCCCCCTCCCCCTTTACCCCCCACACACACTACCCCCCCCCCCCCCCCCCCCAGCAGTGTCCCTCTCTCCCTCTATCTCCTCCCGCCCCAGTCCCCCACCCCCGAGGCCTGGAGCAGGGCAAGCCAACACTGGGGAATCGATATTCTCACCATCACTCTCTCTTCCTCTCTGCCTCCATCCCGCCATCTCTCGCTCACTGTCTTAGCGGCCTGCGTGCTCCGCTGACAAATGGAGGACTGGGGGCTTTTGGTAGGGGGGGGGGGCGATGGGGCCGGGACCTTGGGAGGAGAGACAGGGCATTGGGGGGGGGGGGGGGGGGTACTGGGGTAGGAGAGTTTTACGCTAAACTCCCCCCAAAGCCCTCTTTAAGTTGGCCATCCCTCCTTTTCCCCTGCTCTCCATCCCGCTTCCCCGTCATTCTCTCACCCACGCTCCGCACATAAAGGTCAGTTTAAGCCAGCCTGGGTATTTTTATCCGCGCCTCCCGAACTCTCCCACTCGCTTTTTGCTCTTTTCCTCTCATATTGCCCTTCCCCCCTCCCCCCTCCCCCTCCCCCCTCCACCCCACCCCAGCTCTCCTCAGGTTAGACGGCCCTAGCTGTGACAGACGAAGGGACGAGGAGTGAAAAACATCCGGTGGCCGCTTTTTTTTTCATCCATGAGCATTATAAACATATGCATACTTATTATTTACATGGTAACACATCCCACAATAGTCCGGCAACCGGCATGCAACGCCAACGCTCATCACATTCCTATCATAACACATTATAGGATTACTAATTATGTATTGGAATAATATAATTTGCCCAAATTCTGAGATTTGATTGGCCTGTACAGGAATCGCTGTGACCTCCATTTAACCAGCTAGAGAAGATCTGGTTGGGTTATGAAATTAATTTGTGTGTGCGATTGTTTTGATGTGTGCTCACGAGTTCAAACGCATCTGGTACAATTGTGTGCGAGTGTGCGCGCTTGCGGCGCGCGTCCACGTATGTTTGCAGCAGCAGTTCAGGGCTGCTCAAAGCATGCTGGGAAGCCTGTCACCGCAAATCAGGCGAGGGGAAGTCACCCAAGTGCACAGAGCCCACCATCCCCCACTTTCTCCATTACACTCTCTCTCTCTCTCTCTCTCTCTCTCTCTCTCTCTGTCTGCTTTTCTCTCCGCCTCTCCTTTTGTGCCATCCTACTTCCACAGTTGTTCTCCTGTTTTATGAAAATATGGCGTCTCCATCCTTCTTTGTGTGAAGCCCTGTCTTAAATTCTCATCCAGCGTCTGGCTAATAATACGGCCACAATACAGCCAGTGAGTAGAATTATGAGACTTTCAAAATTGAGATAATTGTGATTATCTTATTCTCTCTGAGTTACACTATTTGAGACTTCATATGAAAACATCTCTCTGGCTTAAGGTTGTGGTTGCTTGGTACTGAAAAAACACAAACGGCAATATGTAACTGGAACACGGTGCACACCCTGCAGCAGTAGCTATGCCTTAAAGAACAATGCCAGCTGTCATGTTAAACTCATATTTACACGTCATTATCAGATAGATGGTAATTATGTACCTGCCTCTAACTTCTATTCAAGCCAATGCCTAATCAACTTAAATTGAAACCACTTTTGAATGAATAAGAGTTCATATAAATAATAAGTACATGTTAAATTCTTTAAAGTCATGGCATTGGTAACCTACTGAGAATAAACCACCAGCAATTACCCTTTAATTGTTATGTCCTACATTATGTTGGTCTTCCATCTTTCCTCTCCATTCTCCTTTCTGCCCAGGCCTTCTACATGTGCGCCAGGTGCCCCGTCTGAACTGCCTGGTGAGTTCGCTCCCCGATCACAAGGACCTGGCCTTCAAACTTAAGAGGAAGCAGTTCACAATTGAGGTATGTTGTCACAAAAATACATTGACGCTCAACTTATGCCCTATTTCTTTCTCAGTTCTCAGTATGTTCCTTCATGGTATAAACAATGCCCTTCCTCGTGCATCCATTAACATGGAACAAGAGCTGCGTTTAGATGGAAACTGTTGCTTAATTTCGAGAGCCATTCAATTTGTTACTTTTGCGTTGTCTCACTCAGTCGCATTAAGTGATGATGATTATAAATAGTTGCCCCCTCGTTAGCCACGCTTGGCCGACCTGTGTTTGCTTTCGCCTGCTATTGGGTGGCAAACTGAAAGGGGAAACTATTGATTCTACACCATTGCTGTCACACCTACCCTGGTGTAGCCTCAAAAAAACAAAACAGAGTGACAGAAACCTGCACTTATGCATCTTCATGAATATGCGATGGAAAAATACGCTTTATAAATGAAGTGAAGTGAGAGGGCATTTTCCCGTAATATACATCACACAGGTATTTATAGGCTTTTCATTTAATATATATTAATTTTGATTCATGATCTCTCTCTCTCTCTCTCTCTTCCTGTAACAAGCCCACTCATCATCATTCTGCCCGGGGTAATCAATCTGTCAGTGCATGGCCACTCCAGAGACAAATTAAGGGGGCCCTCCTCCTAGCCCCGGCTCATGATTGGTCCTCATTACATCATCATTACCTTATCACACCCCGCGCTGCTCGGCCTCTTAGGGCCCCTATTGTCTTAGACAGGAGGTGAGTGGGAGGGGAGGAGAGCCCCCCCAAGGCCTGCCCTGCACCCCACGGTCAAACCCCCACCACCACCACCACTTTCTGCCAGCCCCACGCACCATCCTTCCTTCTTCCTTTCTGTGCTCCACTCTGGCCCTCCTCCCCTCCTCTCTCTGAGCCCCTGAATAGGCCGCTCCGCCGTAGATTTACAAGGTCCGTAAAAGTCAAGGTGGTTATCCACCAATGGCCTTTTAATGAGGCCTGTGTAGAGGGCAGGCAGTGGCCCGAGGCAACGCTGCTGGTTACTGTGTCGTTTAGCCTAGCGACACATTGTTACGGCTGCTCTTTGTCTGTTTGCATTGTTTATGGAGCTTTTATTGGCGGTTTCAGTCAGAAGGGGCCACAGTCTTGAATTCAGTACGAAAAATTAACTAAGAAGCGCAAAGTGTGGGAGTGAGTTTTTATTTTTTAATTTTATTCTAAAATAACTCCCTGTGTTGACATAAGAGCAGATCTAATATGAAATGTCAATCAGAGTCACTGGCAGTGAATTGTGGGAATTTCCAGGGAACATGCCATGCGTCGCCAGTCATACGCCAAATCAATCAAAACAGACAAAAAAAACACTGTAATACGCCATTACGTCTTGTTTTCTGAGCTGTAAGCCTCTCAGATATCGCCTGGTTCCGAGACGTAGCGAGCGGCAGCTCCGTGTCCGCTTTTAACCAGCGTACCTGAGCGTGCGTGTGCGTTTCCCCGCACGTGCCTGCGTGACTAGTCGTGTGCGTGACCCGCTGGTCAACTGTCTCTCCGTGGTTTGATTGACACGAGATAGCGATCGGATTCCCTGCCGGAGCGTCTGGCGTGTGACAGCCCACACCAGCCCTGCTAATCACCTCATTTACTCAAGCTACAGGACTCCCCTGCCTGGGGGGGGGTTTCTACGCTCTCTCAATGGTTCTACGCTGCTCCGACACATCCATCATAGCTTAAGCATTTGAAGAGCATCTAAATGTAGTGGTGGGCGCCTCCTGCGGCTCTGCCTTTTTTTTTTTTTGTATAATTCTCTCTCTATTCCAGCTGTTTTGGTACATGATATCCCGCAAGTCTCAGGTATCTCAATCTGCATACATGATGTGCAAGTGGTGAGCGATGCGGCGGCTGATTGACGTTGCTAAGGCCTCGTCACTGGGGTCAGGCGGCCACATCAGCGCCGCTGACTAATTTCTTAACCGCCGGTTGACTCACGCCTCTCTATCACATAACACCTCACGGAACGCGGAAAAATAGTTGCCGGCTAACATGCAGGTTGTCAATAGAGGTGTGTGTGTGCAAGAGAAGGTGGTTTTTTTTTTTTTTTTTCCCACTGCCCCTTAACCAGTTCCCACGTTTAATGGTTCTGCTGCATTATTAGTTAGACAGGGTTACCATAAGAAAAGGCTGAAGTTTCTTGAGAGTTCAGGCTGTGGTTGACGAGCAGTTATTAGCCACCGTGCCTGAAGCAGGAATTAACCCACGGCCTTGTCTGAGCAGGCAGAGGAGTGTTAGGTGTTTAGACAAGATTAACACATACTCACGAACACGTACACAAACAATGTGTCCACCCACACTTGGGTAAGCACATACCTACCTAATAACACGCACAAGCGTACATGGGAGAATCATTTGTGAGGGGTTCTCCATTTACCATCGCAAAGTCGGTACACACTCGCGTCACTAGTTTCACAATACAAGCAGGTTCAAGAGGGAAGCTCTGAAGAATGCAGGAGGTATGCGCATACATACCCTTTTACCTCTGTTTAACCCTTTATTCTGACAGGCAATTTGCCTCTGGGCAGTGGGGTCCCACAGGCAGGTCAAGGGGTCAAATACAGTATAAGACGAGGGGATTTGTGTCAAATTATATGAGCCTTTTTAAGACACAGAGAGAGGTAAAATGGTGAAGAATATGTTGGTGAAGACGAGTTAAGGGGAAGAGGAAGTCAAAGTGAGGGAGTCTGGGGGGGGGGAGAGTAGGTTAATGTTCCCTGGCGTGTCCTCAAAATGTCTGCGTCTGCCCCCCCCCACTCTCCCGTTGAAGCCTTTAGGTGCCGAGGGAGGGGTGTTAATGGACCTATGTGAGGAGTGGAGCGGAGGGGGGGACATACGCGAAGAGGAGCAGTTAAATGATTCTCAGGTCAAGTCTAATTATAATGAGAGCTTTTCCTCTGAGGCACCAAACTGCCTTATTGAGAGAGAAATACAAAATGTGAAGGCAAGAGAAGGTAGTTGGGAACCCACCCAGTCTACGGGTTGTCTGTTGGTTTTTAGTTTTGTTAATGTCATTTTATTGTATTACCTGGACATATAGTGTATACAGTTTCTACTAACAACTGTATAAAAATGCACTGTACGGTACTGAAAATGTAATTTAAGAGATTTCACCAAGACATTAAATATTTATTTCCAATATAAGATCACAATAAATATTCACAGACTTTAAAATATAGAAAAACAACCACTGCGCTGGATGTCCCTAACTTATTAGTGGGACAGAAGACATCCTTACGTAGGCCATACATCTGCCTGTGTCTCCGTTGCCTGCCCTGGGAATCACAATCAAATGGCAAAGGACCTCTAGAATAATATTCCCAGTGAATAATTGATGCTTCCTTCCTCAGTGCACACCAGCCTCTGTCGTGTTTTCAGACCAGATGTATGTATGGCTTGTGTATGTGTGTGAAAGAGAGAGCTCCATGCAGGCCAGTCCATGGCACGCGATCGGACCCCTTAGCTGAACAATATTCACTACATACATCAGATACGCATCTATTATTTATCAGAGATGTTTATCTATTCTGCTAATGTGCATGTGTGTTTAAAAGAGACTTCCATTGTGTTTGTTAATTTGTTAATTTTCAATGAATTTGTTTTCACATTCACTCCTTTAATTTTCCTAAAATGAAACGCAATTTAGTCCGTAGTACGGCTGCAACTAATTGTTATTTTCATAATCAGTCCTTACATTATTTATTTGATTAATTATCTTGAAATTGACTTTTAGAAAATATTAAATTGTCATGACTGGTGTGCAGAAACCAAATGAATATAGATGTTGTGTTGGATTTTGATGAATGATGAAACCAATAGCGGGAAAGATACTAAGATATGAGCAGACTTGAGCAGGGCATGAGAATGGCTTCTAGTAGATGGAGGGAAAGGGAGAGAGTGAAGGGATGAAGAGGGGGAGAACAGAATCGAAAGATAGACAGAAGAAGAGGAATATGGATAGAGTTAGTGGACCCCACTGTACCTGAATAAGTGATTTGTTTTCTTTCTGTACTTGAATGGCAAGCTAAAATGAACCACTCAATTATTATTTTCCTGATGAATTACAAACCAAAAAAGTCTTCACTGATGCCAAGCTAATCTGTTTTTTGTGCTTGTATAGTAAAATAACTACATTGACAGGTACAGATGGTCTGATGTGAATTCAAGAATGCCCTGGGTTAGAGGATGCATTTCTTCTGACAAGGTCAGGGTTCAGGGCGATACAGCATCAACTACCAATGCCTTGGGAGAAAAAGCAATGGCAGCTTTGTTTGTTGCAGTCAAAGCTCAGAGAAGAAAAGATGCAGGACTTCTGTACCCTCTGTATAGCATTACAACACAGTGCCCAAAACATTCCTCACAAGCAGACAGTATTACAGTAAAACACTACAGGACATATTTGCCCCTGCTGCCAGGCTGAGTAAGTGTGTGGTTTGCCTAAACTGGCCCTGGAAGTGAAGCTGTTGCATCAGTGAGCAGTGAACCTTTAACACGGCCTGTGCACTGTTCAGCCTCCATTAGCCTACCCTGTCTTAGCATGGCTACATTGTATTCAGACCTGATTAGAGTAGCCATAGAATTCTCCAGCTCCCATTATAATGGGATGGCTATTCTACATGCACGCCAGCCCACATCTATGGTTTCTCACATACTGTAAGCGTTCAGAAACGCCCACCATTAACATAATTGTTGTGACTGTGGCAACATAGCCCCTCCTGGTGCTTGTAGAATAGTGTATTGTGTACTTTATGCAGTATATCCTTTGGATATAAATAACTTAGCACCACGTAAGATCTGTAAAACTCTTAAATTAACCTTAGGGCTATTGGCTAAGTCGTTGAAGGCTGTTGGTAAGACTGGTAAATCCTCCACTAATCCTCTTCAATCCTTTATATCCAACTGTAATGCCAAAAATATTGAGATGCTCTTAGTCATTGTTGAGTCACTCTTTCAACAGTTTAATTAATCCATGTAATTGCAAACCACAAAATTATTTTGCTGCTGTATGGAATCAAAATAAGCATTTACCCTGGAAAATAGGCTTCAATGTGTGTGGCAAATTGCAATATGCGTAGTATATTTTGTAGCCACAAACCACAGGTAAATATTTAGGAATATTTCAATAACCCACCCATTCTCAATGTTCCCAACCTTCTCTGATGTTTAAGATGTCCACTGGCCTTTTGTTTTTAAAAACACTTATATGACATCACTGTCACTTCAACAGAGCATCAGAACAGGAAGGCTGTCACATTACTCTTACGAGGCAGTAGCTAGACCACAACATGGGACCGGCTCCTTGCTGCTGTCGGTCCTCAGAGAAGGCTAAAATATTGTCATCATTGGCACAAAACAGGTCCGTGGCTAGAGTGGTTCAAAGGTGGAATGTTGATCCGGAGTAGGAGCGGCGAGCCCAGGACCGCTGAGCCCAGGAACGCTGAGCCCTGAACACTCTCTGCTTGTCTCCTAAAAATAACTTTCCCACACTCTCAAAGCTCGCTGTCCTGTGGGGGTCAGGAGTGTTTTGTTTTTTGTTTTTCTGTGTGGGTAGAGGTGTGTGTGTGTGTGTGTGCGCGCGCATTGTAGCTCATATGCACGATTTATGTTTCTATTTAGCTAGCTTTTAACAGATGGCATGCAACGTTATCTCTCCCATAGCCATAATATTTGCCTCATCGCAATAGTACATTTAAACTGTCCGGGCTTTAGCTAAGTCTGTGTATTCGGCCAATGAGCTGTCACACTGACCTAACCCTCCAATATCCCTACAGTCAGACTGACCTGTTGCTTGAGGAAATCCCCGCCTCTTGATAATCTTTGCCTTTTCTCTTTATGTCCAAGCACACTATAAAGACATTTGTCTCAGCTAATCATGGCAGCCGCTTAACCCCTGCCACGGTGAATATGGTCAGGGATTGTATTGATAAAGGATTCAGCTCACAATCACCCGATGAGTTATTTAAAGTGGTGTCGGCCATTGAGAGGCTGCTGAATGTAGCAGCACTCATGAATTTTACGAGGCTGAGTGTCCCTGTCCTTCAGAGTTCACAGGTGGCTATTGAATGGCCCAACCACATGATGGAGGACAGTTAGAGACACGTATAGAGCCCTGAATGGACTTTAATTACACTCAGTAGATTATTCAGAGGGCCAATCGAAGGACAAGCCTGCACTTCAAAAAGTAGCTTTGAGGGAAATCTCCCAAAGCAGAAGTCTAAAAAGACCCCCATTTTTTAGATGTTGAAATCATTTCATGACAGCCCCTTTAAAAACATCTTGTCAACCGCTCAAGGGGTCCCAACCCACAGTTTGATAACCACTGATTTAGTTTTTGGGTTTGGTCACGTGGAGTGTGTGGTTTTGTGTTTATGCAGCAAAAGGAGTGTTTCGTCTTTGTGCATAAGCCCTAGTTAATGCACATATGATGTTGTGCGATGGCGAGGGAGACACGAGGTGGAGGAATACTTCAGTGTGTGTGCCTTAACTAAACTTGCCTTTTGTCCCTAACAATGATGGGTGATGATGAGTGACAGGAGTGTTAGGACTAGATCTGGGGAACACAGTCCGCATCCACGCTCACAGAGAAAGCATCAAAAGGTCAAATCTGAGCCAGGCTTTCTGTGTACTGGCATTAAAATTGTATTAACTTATTTCTTGCATCATGTGGTAAGGTAAAATATGTCATGACATCTCATCCCAATGCCAAGGCCAATAGGTCATTGCGAGTTCAACACAAGCCAGAATAGCATCTTGAGGCATTAAGGCAAAAACAAAGTCCAAAGAAAGGTCCTGGGTTCAATCCAACTGTCGTTGGATGTTTCCTTCCATGATGTTTATTTTAGTTTAGAGCTGGGCAGTCGGTAATATCAATATTGCGAAATGATATTGCATATTATCTGGTAATTTTGTTATGTTGTCTTTTCTTGGTCATAAAGACAGAAGTGATCGAAGTGGTCACATTTTCTGAACTTATTAGTCTGAAAATAGTTTCTCAAATGTATCATTATGGAGTCTATAGTTAATGCTAAATAGCAAAATAGTGTGATACCGAGGTATTTGGTGTAAATTATATTTTTGTACAGTATAAATCCAATTCAATCCAATCCACTTTATTTATATAGCACGATTTTAACAAACACAAGGTTTCCAAAGTGCTGCACAAAAGATAAAACAAAGTAAATAGATAACACAATAAAAGCAGAGGTACCCACCAAAAAAAAAAAATAATAATAATAATTTAAATTGAATTAAATAAATAAACATCAATTAAAATATGCAAGCGTCACAGACCACCAGGTTAAAAACAGGCAAACCATAAGATAAAACAAGATCAAGTGTGTGTGACCCCGTTCATGTGTAGGCCCAATTACAGACTGCACAAGATTAAAAGAGTCAATGAGGTTTAAAAAGTCACGTGCCAAAGGGTTTTCAGGGCAACACACATGAATATTAAAATCTCCAACAATAAGGAGCCAGTCATATTTAGGCATAATATCAGCCAAAAACACAGAAAATTCTGATAAAAAGTCTCTGTTGTATTTGGGTGGCCGGTACAGTATTTGCTGTCTATGCCTTTTTGATTCCTTGAATAGTACCACTCTCAACCACCTCTAATATTTTCATGTTCTACTTTAAATGCAGAGTTTGAATCACCATAGGATGCACAGCTGTCGTGAGCAGCACCCTAGTAATTATAAAACAAAAAGAGAAAAACTCATATAGTTGGTCTGTCCTCCTAGCCTGCAGACACATTGTGCTCAAGCGCTAGCTGGGGATGTAGAGGACTCTCGTATTTGCGTGCAAGTGTTTCCCAGGAGGCGGTTGTAGACTGAAGGTTTGGAGGCCCGGGGATGGCTCTAGATGGCGGTTTAGCGAAGAACCAGTTTTTTCACCCTCCTGTCCTCTCTCCCCTCCCCCTCTCCAAGCCGAGGCAGTGATCGTAATGAAGGGTGACAGCTTACCTCTCCCTAGCGTGCTTACAGACCTCGGAGCGTCAGCCGGGGGGGGGGGGGGGGGGGGGGGGGGGGGGGGGGGGGGGGGGGGGGGGGGGGGGGGGGGGGGGGGGGGGGG
>JAOEHI010000018.1:5603574-5634391 GCA_025447815.1 Percopsis transmontana | reverse complement strand
CACCCCCCCACCCACCCAGAGGAGGGATTAGTTGGAGATGATAACACCAATGAAAACAAGCTGAGCTGTTGTGTCGCTGTACAGCTAAACTTTAACCTTTGACTGTTCGTCTGGTAATTCAGAAGCCAGGTGGAGCTCTGTGATTCCTATGCATGTCATGCTCAGTTACATGACAGATGCTATCAAACGCTGGTTTACATCAGTCTCTGGAGCGTGAAGGGTAAGTGAGGAGCTAGCTATTCAGGAGAAAAGGAATAAACATTCCATTTGGTATTAAACCCTTTAAAAATACTGTCAGCTAATCAATTTCCTGTTTGGACATGCACAGTCTTAATGAAATCCAGTATGTTATTAGTCCCTTTCGATTCTTTGAATGGGAGTATAATTACACTCAGAATGCTTACTCATCTCTCTGCTGCCTGCCCACTCTGTCAGAAACATTACCCGTGAAGCAGAATAGTGCCGCCCGTATCACTCTGTCTGCGTCCGCCTGACTGTTTGTATACCTGCCTCTGAGATGATCCCGGGTCAAACAGCAGGTGACTTAGTGAGCAGGGCCTTCATTTATAAAACTCCACATACGTAGTCATGTATAAAGAATATTGTGCGTACGGCAAAAATTATTGAGAGTTATAAAACCATGGGTACGTATTTCACCACGCAAAATTCACTTTATAATTCCCAATCAAAGTTAAGTAGCCCTACAAGAATGCGCTTCTAGCCATGTTAACACCCACAGTTGTCTATAAATGGTCAATGACTAGCCCCAAATGAATATTAAAATACCTACTTACGCCTGAGGAACCCATTGATTCCACATTGAGAATGACAAAAGCAGAGCGGAAACCCGGAAGCAGTTTTGTCAAACTTCATGCAAGTGATCTGTGCTCAGCGTCTCAATATTTTAAATCTCAATGATCCTGCCCCATAAACGTGTGAGACTTTATGTAATAGGCTACATCATGGCACTATTGTTTATAATATGTGATCAAGCAACCTGCCAGAAAAAAATCTAAAAATATTCAAAATAAAATGGGCAGCATTATAGAATTATTTGCCTAATCTCACCTAATCTCATCTTCATCATTATTATATAAGAAAGCTTTAATTAGTTAATATTACAATTTTTTTTTAATATAGCTAGCCTTATCAATCTAGTATCTATTAAAAAGAGTTTCATTCATTGTCACTGCATTGCTGTTTCCTGTTTGTAATTTCTGCCTCCATAATCTACATACGCATGGGTTTCTATAGAGATAGTGGAAAAAAGTTTTGTATTTTTTTTTAATCCGAAACTTTGCACAGAAAGTGGCGTAAACAGTCTTTTAGAAGAATTTCTAAATGAGGCCCCAGGTGACCTAATTAGCCAGAGGAAATGTGAGATGAGCTCAAGATATGCTTATTAGCCCAGCTTTTTCCTTTTCCTCGTCTTCTAGTTACGCATCTCAGACTTACTCTCGCTTATGTATAACTTTGAAATGGCCCACTTGCCAATGGTAAAGAACAGCAAAAAATACATCAACGCAATGTTGCAAGTGGCTCTCTCTGTTACACATACATAACTTACCTAGAGAATTATACAATGTGGAACAGGAAGGTATGCTTTCATTTGCCATACACAAACTTTATAAACTACCAAGAGGTGTAAGAGTCAGCTTTCTCTGAAACGTCTCAAGAGAAATTCTGGTAAGGAGAAATAAAGATTTGAAATAAAAGCTAGAGGGAGAGATAAAAGGGATTTGTTTTATTCAAAAACTCCCACAAGCGGCGGGCTGAAAGGCTTCCCAGTCACTGGGTTGGTCTTAGGGCAAGGCCGGGAATCATGTTGCATTCCCTTTGTAACCGCAAAAGGAGAGGAAGGCAGAGCGTCTTGTCAGCCTTTGTTAGTTGCAGGTGGTCTAGAATTACCAAAGTGATGGGATTTATGCTAGGTTGTTTCTGCATTTTCTCTGGCAGGGCAGCGGAAGTATTCTCTGAAATTGCTATCGTCAGTGTGATGTTAGTTTGTTCCAAGAATTGACAGGAACATCACCTCATTATGTGGGTTTTGGTTTGGCTAAAGTTAATACTGCTTCCTTTAGGTTGAGAAACTAATTTCCCACACAATGCATTGTAACTTTATAGGTGGGAGGGATTATGGTATTGGAGGTGAATTTGGTTTGGTTTTAGTGTCTGCATATCCCAGCAAGTCTGGGAAACGTCTACCATTTCAGAAAAAGGAAAAAAGTTATTTTTGACCTTTGCCCCGAAGTAGAATTGGAATTGGGAATGCAGGACATTGGACTCGTATCATGGACAGAAACATTAGTTTATAGTGGCTGCACCGCAGCTTGGCTGCTCAGGGAAATAGAATTGGCAAAAGGCGTAACCTCGGCTCATGAATACCGGACCATGCGGCTCGTAGATTCACCCATACTATACAAAAATTTAGTAATCATTTAATTGTTTTCTCTCATTTCAGTGGCTTAAGGTTGTGTGCATGCTGGCAAAATTACCACAAACAGTAATTGTGGTAAGTAGCTTGTTGTAAACATTGTGTCACTTCTCTGAGCACGTTCCAACCTCAGCTAATCTGATTGGAACAGCCAGCCCAATCATCGTGTGTTCCAACAAGGTGTTGGATTTCCCAGCGTACTAAGCTGTACAGTGACACAGGCCTTTTGAAACTGTGGCTAAAACTGTATGGAAGAAATGACTCGTTAAATTAGCACCTAATACTCCAGTCATTAGCAAGCCGTTACCACCAATGGAATGCCTTTGAAGGGCTGCCTTGTGTAAGTGGTTTTCCCCTAAGCTTTATTTGGGGGAAAATTGGCTGTTTGGATTTTGCAATTACATACAGTCAGCAACGGGGGTCAGTCGAAATGTTAACTTAGCACATTTACTAAACATCCGCTTCCTTTCAGCGACTGCCACAGTATCTACATGTAAAAACTGTGGAGTGACCTGTTACGTGCAGCATCAAACAGTATATTGCTTGGGTACGCTACGCTTCAGGGTTGAGTGGTAAGCTGAAGGGTTTTGCCCGTTGTGAAGTGATATTAGGAGCCCTCTTAGGCAAAGCTAGCCTATGGGCTGGTCCTAAGGGTTCATTTCAAGTGCTTAGCACTCGTTTGGGGCTTTGTCACCCCTCGCCCTGTTGTCAGCATGGCCCTGGCCCCTCTGGCTGTGGGGCAGAGCAAAGCCACAGACCTTTAGCCCTTGCCTGCCACATCACAGCTCCAACACACATACACACCCACTCACACTGTTGTCTCTCACACCCCCACCCCCACACATGCATGCATATATTCTACACACACGCTCGGACACACTCTAACACTGATTTTCACCAGTGGGTTATTTTTCCCACCCCCCTCCCCACGTTCCCTCTCCTCTTTTTCCCCTCCTTCACAACCCCCCCCCCCCTGAAAGTTGCCAGGCAGCAGAGAAAGACTTCACACACATACACCCCACTATGCCACTGAGAGCTTTCCGGATGTCCTTGTTTACGTCGTGGTGTGTGCAGGTTGTAAGCAGACTCAAAGACCCCCCACCACCCTTTCTCTGTCTGGATACCACACTCCCCTCCATTCATTTATTACACAGCCACATACTGTAAACCTTTGAATGTAGAACACTACAGTATGTGTATATATCCAAAGGTCAAATATTTATGAATACTCTGTTGTGCTTGAATGGCCAATGTTCACTTTTACATCAGTTAACACGGAGTGTAGTTGTGGGTGTCATATTTGTGCCGACAACTGGCTACCTTTATCAACTCTTTTGTGATGTTTGCCATCACTGAGTGTTCGGAGATGGTTGCTGGGCCATGTTGCTGGGCCGTCTTTTCCCCCTGTGTGTCAAACGTTTTGACTGGTTTTGTCGCCCCCCCCCCCCCCGACTTTGATGTGGCCATTGATTGTTCTGGTCTGACCCTGAACTCAAAAGGTTAGGGGAGCGGAGCTGCACGTCAGGATTGGTTTGACCTTCGTTCTGCACATGCTCAGTGTGCTCACACAGCCCAGAGCCAAGCAGGCACAGGGTAGCCAGGTCTGTGGGTGCGTGACAGCCAGGCAGCGGTGCGATGTCTTCTTTCTTTTCTTTTTTTAAACTCACCCACTGAGGACGATGTATATGTGATTGATTTTTCTCTTTGCCTCTCTCACCACGTTTCCGCTGCAGTGCACTTAGCAGGACTGAGTCGAGGCTTGATCAATGCATTGTTTTTCTTTTTCAATCACACTCGAGTGAGCTGTGGACACGAAAGGTTATGCAGGTGAGCTCTGGCAGCGGCGAAGGCAAAGCTTCTGGAGGCTTCCTCGGAGCCAACATATGGGTTTCAATGGATGCATTTGGACACAACAGAATGATAAAGACAGTTGCTTCTGGGGGGAAGTATTAGTCCTGTATTTACCAAGTTCCTCTTAAAAAACTGAAATAAATTTTGCGATTCAAGGGATTAGTTTATGCCACCCATGGTACATCTCTATTGTCTATTCTCCTTGTGGAAATGCTCTTATCTTCTTGCCCTTCATCACCTTACCTCACCATCCCACATTAAATTGTAGGTCCTTAAGAATGTCTCGGCTGCCACCAGATATTCTGTAGAGCAGCATGATAGCCATCCCTCTTGTTTCATCTTCTTGTCTGAGAAACGCTCTCCTGACACTAACAAAGGGAACATATGCTAAGAGGACCACTTGGGCTTGGTGTGCCTTTGACCTGTGAACCAAGAAAAACAAAAAGGTAACAAGGGATCTTTTAAGACATGAAGATTATTGCACCGTAGCACAGTTCAAACTCATCTGCAGATATTTAGAAGCACACAAATCCTTAAAATAAACAGCATGCTGCAAAAGTAGGAAGTAGCTAGTCTTCTATACCCTAGAGGGATAGCGGGTGTTGCATTGTCCTTCTGAAGGGTTTGTTTGTAATGCCGCTGTTAACCCCTGTACCAAAACACCTAGTCATTAGGATGAAGATAAGTATCTCTGGAAGTGGAGGGGCTCTCCTAAAGCTGTATGGCTGGAGGGGGTGAGGATGGGGTGGGCAGGGAAGGTTTAAAGGGGCAGGGCGGGGTGGGAGTGGAGGTTTGGAGCGCTGGGTCTCAGATGTCACCGTAGATTTCTTTCAGGGGCAAATTACAGGGTTCAACTTCCAATGTACCAGGGACGCCCGCTTTCTAATTTATTTCCTCTACAGAAACTCGCCCAACATGTCGCTCATCGCCGTTGTTGGGAGCACACTTCCCTCTGCAGATATTTTGCCTCCTCTCATGCTCTCAACACCTCTTCAGCACTTTGTTCATGGAGTGCCATTGACAGCCTTCCTACGGCCCTTAGAGAGAGCAGTGCAGCCCCTCTTAAGCTTTGTAGCCTTTAGCGTTGTTAGCGTTAGGGGGCTTTACGTGAGTGGCCCTCTTTGTGTTGGGAGTTGGCACAGAGCTGCTCCACAGATAAGCTTTATAAGGGAACAAGTTAATTAGCTAAAATGCTTCATTCTAACCATTCTCTCTCCAACTGACACAAAAACACAATAAGACCTACTGTATACTGTACATACACACATTTTTACATCCTGCGCCCTTCACGTGTCGCTTGACTGTGCATGCACACGGGTGCGCGCACACCCTAAACACTGCCAGCCCTTCTCCCCTTGATGAAGTCATGATCTCATGCCTCATAGACACCCTCTCCTAACACAGCCCGCATGTATGGTATTCCCTGTAAGCTGTGACAGAGCTGAAGCTCTATGACGCATTTAGCGGCACGCTACGAGGTTTCCTCCACATCAGCAGTGCTGAGGGGAGTGATGAAGCATCTAATGCAATTTCCTACTCAACATGGCTTTCTGTGAATGAACATCACCAAGGTCTGCCATCGGTTGATCTGTTTGTTTTCCAAATACATACTAATAAACTCCCCCTCTCTGTCTCAATCCCCCCCCACCCCCCACAACTTCCCCTCTGTCTGTCTTCCCCTCCCTCTCTTTAGAGGCTGCATTTGCCTCCAGACCTGTCAGAGAATGTGAGTCGTGTCAGCAGGGGGCAGCCAGCGGGGGCAGCCATCATGGCTTCAGCCTGTGGCTCTGCTACTTCCGGCAACAAACACCTGGACTTCTAGACCTCCTACACCGTCGCCAGGGGCAACCAAGACCTTGACCACTTGGAGCCTTGTCCTCTTTATTTCACTAGCTAGGTTGTTTCCTCACCCACATAATGGCAACAGTGCTAACCCCGGCTAAGTGAAGAGCTAAAGGTTGGCGTTACCTTTCCTAATCACTGGTACATTTCCTCTTGTGCTTCAGAGACCTGATTGTTCTTTAGAATGTTCTAATCCTGGCTTCTGTTTTCTTTATCAATGTATCTCATGCCAATCAAATGCTGACTTCCTTTAAACTTTATTCTTGGGCACTCCTGACTGCTCGCTACACCATTGTTTTGTTTTTTAAATATTATAATTTCCCCAAATGTTAAATTTGAAAGTGTAATAAACACGTATGAATGTACATTTGCTATGTTTATTTCTGTTAGCACCTGTATGTGGATGGTTTTTTGGACAGGTGATCTCTGGCCTGTCTCGCTGCAGTCAGGTAAGCACAGCGATGGTTTCTGCTGGCCCTATGACTGCCGGCGATGTGATCGCTACCTCCAGTGGGCTTGAGAGCTGACTAGGAATGTAGGTAAAGAAATAGGAGAGCTGGGGTTCTGTGCATGCTTCACACCTCCTCAGACACGTTTGCTGGATGAGCTACTTTGTCACGACAAGCCCAAAACAACAAATTGGGTCAAACAGTGACACAGGGAAAAACAGAAAATGCTACATGCAGAATTTCATATTTCATTCTTGTTTTCTGTATTTGCCCGTGAGAAATGGCACTATTGGTAACTGCAAAACCCGTGTAGGAGAGGTTAGTGTGTAGCATGACAGCTTCATGCTTGATTAGAGTGCACTATGTGGTGTGTGTCTGTGTGATAGAAAAAGGCAACATACACAGGTCACTTTTATAAGTGTAAAAAAAATATATATATATATTTTAAGCTCTACAGCTTGTGACTTTTGTTGCAATGTAGTGACATTTGTTGAAACTAATTCAAATTTGTTATAAACCCACAACAAAATGACCAGGCAATTTTGGAGCACCTGATTTAAAAGCAAATGTAAGCTGGTTTTGAACAGACATTGCCAATAACATCAGTGGTGTTTACAATTAGGTCATTTAGCAGATACTTTTATCCAAAGCGACTTACAATTACATTGAGCAGATGGGGATTAGGTGTCTTGCTCAAGGATGCTTACAGGTAGGCCAACTCTGGGTCTTGAACCCACAACCTTCCAACTGTGAGTCTAACACCTAGACCACTAGACTATCCTGCCCCGTTTTCAGTGGGGATTCAATCCAGGTAAACAGGGAGACTCCCCGTATTTCCGTCTAAACAGCAATAACGTCATCCTTTACTGTAAAGGCTACCAGACTGTGCAACCCAAACTGTTTTTTTAATTGGGTGTTGGGGTCTAATCAGACTCCAATCGAAGTTTAAATAATGTTGAAAATGGTATAACCATTTTTATAATGCTGTAATATTTTGCACAATGAGGTAGAGATGAGGCAATTATTGTCCATTTGCTGCTGTTGTTTTTTTTTATTTACCCGAATTGTCCTCCTTTCCACCGCAGTTCTAACATTAGATTCTCCTATGTCCCTTACTGCTTAAAATCACAGTAAGTAACCGCCTTCTGCTATAGGCCTAATCAGTTCTTTGTTCACATTTGCTTTAGCGACTTAGCTGACTGAGCTCTGTGTGGGACAAAGCCTCTCGACTTCCCACATCTTTCAGTCATTTTATCTCTCACATATTTTATTAATACTTAATGTTTGGACAGTATGGATAGTATTTGAATATTTGGGGCAAAACACTATTTTACAGTGCATATTTCACAAGCAATTAATTAAATAATAAAGGAAGAAAGAAAAGCTTTATTAGAGAGACATTTTAACATTGTCGTCCCTGTCCTCCTATACCTGAACACCCCGGGGCCTCTAAACCCATTGGATTCATACTTATCGCTGTCATTACTTTCTAATAATCCCAATTATTTTTATATTTCTGTGCGCATTTTGACTTCTCTACCAACGAGTGAAAAGAACTTTTTGCAGAGTTTTAAATTCCATGACTTTGTTCTGAACAAGAGCTGAGCGTGTACACTTGTATCCTGAAGCTCTGTATTATTTATACCTCCACTAATTGCTGTCTTTCTTGCATTTTGAATCTCTCTTTGGCTGTCTTTGCAATTATTTATGTTCCTGCTCTGTCTCAGCGTGGATGTCTGGGTTGTTCTTCCACATGCGCTCTTGTTGAATTCTAAAGCCAGGAGAGACATTTCTTAGCCAAGAAAACGCTCCCTTAAAATTCAAATTAACCTACAAACCTGTGCTTCAGATTGGACTTATATATATTAAATGGGATGATTATAGAGAGAATCATTTTGATGATATTTTAGAGTTGTAGTTTTCAAACTTCATGACCCCCAAACTGAAAGAGTTCATATCTTGCAACTTGTCGGGTGGTCCCTACCCTCACTTTGGGAGCCACTGTTTTAGAGGTTACTTTTTTGGCATGTAGTGACAATCTCCTTGACTGTCTTCATCGTCATCCTCTCCTTTTGGATGTGCTACACACTATTGGCTCTTTCTTTCTATCTCACTTATGCACTCTCACACACACATGCACACATTCATGCATACACACACAACCCCGCTGAGGTAGCAAGTGAAGCAAAATAACTCACTCTGCCACACAATCCCTCCTCTGCGTTGCTCTAGGCACTGAATGCTTTATTCCACCATTCCCTTCTCCTGCTCCCTCCTCCCCATTCGTTGTGTCTCCCTTTTTTTCTTTTTTTTTTTTACACCATCGTAACTCTGCTAAAACAAGGGCCAGTGACGGTGAATTGCCTGACCTTTCCCATTGTGTAGCTTAGTTGTGCTGTGTGGTCTGTATGGAGATGGTTCAGGCCATGTATCAAGAGAGGTTTGTTATTTTGGACATCTTGTTTGGTGGGAATTGGATGTCTTGGTTGCGTATTAAAAGTATCTGTTTGTATCAGCTTTTCTCCCAGCATTATATTCTCATCGGTTGATTTGAACTTTGTGCCGCTGATAAATCTACTTAGTGACTGTCCTCACTTTACAGACTTGGAAATTGAATTAGACACCACATTAACCAGGCAAATAAGCTTTCTTTAAGACACAATTTTACTGTACAAAATGTTTTATAGTTTTCACAAAATACATTTAGAAAGCTCCATTTAAATAAAATTAAATTGAAATATTTAAGAGACAGCGTGTAGACGTTTTATCTCAGAAGCAATGCTCAGACGTAAACCCAGTATACGTGTCCATGTCCTACATACACACACAAATAAAAATGCATTACTCAAAAGAGCATGACAGATGATGCTAGAAAACCCCTCCCATGGTCTTCAATTATAAATAAGGGACTGAGGGGTTAGACTGCAGTCTAATAAACTTGATGCCAATGTAACTTGCTTACAAAATTTTGCAACACAAGACTAATATCTTTAAAAAATAATAAAATAAAATAAAATAAAAACTGTGTACTAGATGAAATACAAAGGCTTTGGTCTGTTTTACAATCAACGATGATTAAATCTGATATGTACTTGTAAACAACTGCCAAACACTTATGTTTAAAACTCTGTCAAGCAATGGTTAATCATAATTATAGGAATTAAATATTTCGAGTTGCACAAATGTTTTTTTTGACCATAGGACACTATAATACAACTATACCTAAGAGACAAATTGTACCTGACCCTAAAGAAATGTATTTCATGATGCATGAGACATTTATAGAATATTCTCAGGGGTATAAATGAAATCAACTTTTATTGGAGAAATCTTTCTGGAAGATTTCTGGGGAAGACAAGTACTTTACATTTTGACATAAACAAACTGGGTTATAGGACGTAGTCTACCATTTACAGACTACAGGTATTTCATACACCTGTTTTCCACAGTTAATGTTCATCATGGTATTCTAGAGTTGCTCCAGCCACCGACAGAAAGGGCCAGGCAGTGTTGCTTGCCCCACCATCTCTGTGCACCTTTTAGCTGTCAATTGTGAGCCGAGTGTCATCATGTGATCGTGAAGAGGTCAAGATCACAGTCTCAGTGGGTGGGTCACGTTTGAACTTTCACTTCTCTGCTAATATCCATTCGGAAGAAACAGACCCAATAAATAGTTTTTTGTTTTGTTTTTTAAACACAGTAATAAGAGTCTTCCCTCCAGAATGTCTTCTTAAATGATATGCAACAGCGTCCAGAGACCATGCAAAGCCTGGTAGAAAGTCTTGATATAAGCAGATTAAAAGATAGTCATGGCAGAATCTCTCAGGTTCTCTTCTTAAACAAACCCAAGACCAACATGATTTTCTAGCAGTCCATCTATCAGCACTTGATCTTGGTTTCTCATATTAACATACAAATGGCCATTTACAAACACACCAGAGGAAAAGAGGAAACAATGACTGTTTGAAATAGAAAAAAAAAGTTTTTGTTCCAGAAAAAATGTAACACCGGGCACTTTACAGAGGTCCTTTTTTAAGCTGTTTGTCTTTCCGGTGTTGTTCTCTTCTGCAAGTCCTCGGATAAATGTGCCTAGAGCTACAGAACGGAAACACAGTCCCATTGGATAAAAAAACAAAGCCCGCGTCGTCCCAAGGCTCTCCCAGAGTCTCTCTGTTTCGCTCTCTTCTTCTCTTCTTCTCTCTGCTCTGCTATGTATGCGTGAGGGACACTGCCGGAGGGCAACGGTGGAGCGGTGCGGTCACAGGGTGAAGTAGCTCTTCTCTTTACTGTAGTCTTGACCAGTACTGAGACATGTCAGGCTCGCTCCCTGGGACCTGGACAGGGACAGACACTCCAGGAGAGATGAGTCCTGCGGAGACACACAAAGAAAGGAAGACTTTAGTCAAAAGCCTTACTCGAGGAGTCAACGCAGAGCAGATGTGTGCGCTGCGTAGACTTACTGTGACATCTACCGCTAGTTAGCTATTGCCTATAAAATTGTAATTGGAAAAGCTTGCAAATAGGTGCAGCAGCAGTGGAGATGCAATGAGTCAGAATGGTTACACAGCAATATGCTAGCTAGCTCGATAAATTGAGGCTGTGGCAATGGCATTTAAACAGAGAGTACAACAGCAAATGAATCCGATTAATTAGCAATTTAGCACAGAGGAAATGTGGCTATGCATGATTAACTCTTCATGACTATAACCAGTATATATGGCCTTCAGTAACAGCATTCTAATGGGGTGGAACTAAACTATGGACGGGAGTAGTTGGATTGACATGGTGGCTTTGAGCTGAAATTAAATGAGTTCCATTCATGCAATTGGACAAAGAAAATGGTGTGCAATTTAGAGATATTGATCCACAGAGGTTAAACCATAAAGTGTCTCAAGTGAAAGGAAAGAGAAAGAAATGTATGTGTGGTTATGCAGTACCCCCTAATTACAGGAAAGGTGGCAGATATTGAATCAATATATCCTTGGTCTGGATGGTTGCCTTATTATTTGCCAGTATGTTGGTAAACAATGAACTTTCTGCCTACCTGTTGAGGTGGTACCAGAAGTTGTCATTGATTGGCTGTTCATGTGTGCCTGCATATGAGGGGGCGTGTATGTTTCGTAGCTCCGCCCATTCACAGGCGGACTTGTAGGCAGCATGCAGGAATAAGAGGATGGCTGGCTGGGCTATATGGGGGAAAGAATGTAACATTAGCTTCGCCATGTACCTCAGAATTTTGCTCTTAATGCTACAATATTTTAGGTCAGTTAGTCACAACTAATGGTGAATTTAACTACAGAGTTCTTAATTATTGTAAGCAGGATGACAATACAGGGAAGCCTATTCTTTCATTCCGAAAAAAACAGTTGTCTTGTATGGCCCACAAATACGATTTAACATTCACTGGTGTTTTGCTTGATTTCACTATCACATTTCACTGAAGGTCATGCTTTTAGGATTTTATCCAATAACAGAGCACACAGGTTATTTACTCACTTGCATAGGTAGGTTGTTAGCCATGGTGAAGCTAGGCATAGGGGGCAAAGCACTGTAGGTATTTGTAAGTGCAGTATCAGGTCTACCCAGCATTGACCCCGAAGTGAAAGACACTAAAGATGAAAAAGAAAAAGAAATTGTTACATTATGAACACATTTCTTAGGTGTAAGAGACCGTTTTATTCGCATTAAGTAGGCCTATTGCGTGCGTAAAGTGACGCCTTATTTGACAGATCCCTGGTCTCGACAGATACGTGGCTCAGGTGATTGACGTTAGCAATGACTTCTAGATCTACCGTTGTGCTTGCGTGGCTGATTCCCTAATTATCCAAATAGCGGCAGAAATACGGTTTACTCAACCGTTTAGAAGTCAAGAATCTGTTGTCACATGCAAAGAGGCCTAGTCTTTTCGAATTAGCCTTCATGCTATAAAACAACCTTTAAGAGTAGCCTTTTCTTCGTGCCTTTTGTCGAAAAAACCCAGTATGGGGGCCTACCTGGCGTGGTAGGCTGAGGGATGGCCTGATAGACACTGGTGCTGAAGCTGCTGCTGATGGGAATGTGACTGGACGAGTTGTTGGCCTGGCGACGCTGGTTCCGCAGTTTCTCCTCTCGCCTCCACTTTGCTCTTCTGTTTGAAAACCATACCTGCGAGATAGCATTATTTTTTTATTATTTGTTCATTATTTTTTATTTAAGCAATTTATTGATTTATTGTTTTAATGTGATAGCCTACCATAAGTTAACGTGTGCACTCACTTGTATTCTTGCTTCAGGCAGATCTATTTTCGCTGCTAGCCTCTCCCTCGCGAAAACGTCGGGATAGTGAGTTCTTTCAAATTCTGTAATGCAATAAAATAAGCAGTGTGAGAACTGCAATACGTTTTCATTTAAAGATTAGCCTACTCTGTTTACATTAATTTGGCTACTCAAATATATTACTTAAAATAGGGAGAGAATGGCATAACACACCAAAAATGGCAGCAAACTGCAGTTAGAAATATTTTAATTTCTTTGTGTAGACCTATTTTACCTTTTTCCAGTGCTTCTATTTGCTCCTGAGTAAAAGACGTGCGGTTTCTCTGTAGTTTTCTCTTCAGCTGAAGTCTCATCTGTGTCTCGTCTGAATCCTCCCCGTTGGAGCTGATGGAGTTTGTGTTTTCTCCTGCACCGTCCTGTTGTTGGCAGCCTTCTACAATTAAAACAACAAAAAAACATTTTTTATTCAATTAGACCCTATCTATCGGATATATTTAATTGAGGTGAGTGCTTGAACCATTTATTAGTGGCTCTCGTGTTCTCAGCCTGCACATTATGTAGACATCATTAATTACCGTTAACATGGGTGATTTAATTCAAAATCTGAGAACCGATTGCTAATGTGTGTTAATATTCCCAAATCATTAAGGCTTAAATAGCATAAAAAGTTCAACAAAAGAGCTTTGCAGTTAGTAGGCCTATATGTTTATAAAATATTGTGGGAAAACAGCCTTGCTACGGAGAGGCTTCTCGTTTCTCAACAATGGCGTATGTTCTCAAAAGGTTAGAGAAATGTGACAAGATGTGGCTGGCCCCTTTCATAGCCTATGAAATGTATTAAAACCCAAACTCTCCGGCCCTTTTTAGAGCAGACCAATGCCTCAATTGTCGTTCCCATATGGGCGTTGGTATATCCATTGAGGTGACCACCAACTTCTGAATAGAAGAAGACGCTTTTCACAATGATACAATGCCGTCAGGAGTAAGGGAAACCATTAAACTATGGACACAGCGAGGGACGGCAGCGAACCCTTCGTGGGCATAATATATGGGCACTATTGGAGGAAGTGACAAAAGGATTCTCTCTCTAGAGGCGCGTAGGCTATAGTACTTTGGCATTGTGCACACGAGGATCCCAGTCAACAGAGCTTTGAGTCCAGTGTGTTAACCCTTATCCACTACCATCATTAATCACGTCCCCCGGCCAGCTACACGCCAGTCAGGATTTCTGTCTTCAATTGGAAACAAATGAGTGAGGAGAGAGCTGAACAACCAAAATAAGGCCAATCTATTCACTGCTCCTGGTTGTCCGCGGTAGGCCTAAAGGCCTTTCAGTTACAGGGCGAGGCTTATCGACTAATGTCTGTGTTGTTGTTGGACATCATTATCACGCCGAGAAGTTAATGTGAAATTAAGCAGGGGGTAGGCTACGTTAGAGAACGGTTTGTGTAATATTTGACGGATGTATAGGACGCTTGGTAATATTTGACGGATGTAGGCCTATAGGACAGATGTATAGAACGCTTGGCATAGGACGATAGGTAGGCCTATTAAAACCTTAGTTCGTGATTGTTTAGATCACAATAAGAGCGAAGTTTTGTTTTTAACAGTTCAAAATGATCTCAGAATGAATATTTGCATTATAGGTAAACTGCTTTGCATTATGTCTAAAATCATTTTTTATGAATTATGAAGCTGGATCAGTTTCAACCTAATAATTTTACTCATGGGGTAAATAACCATGCTAGTGGAAAATGCCCAAAAAAGCTCGGATGCATTTACTAAAAAGACAATTTGTCTACAATTTATTTTTCTGCCTGTACGGCTACGCTATGTATTTTGTATAGGCCAATAGCCTGTGTCCACGCTATTTGGTTTTTCACTACGGATAATCCATAAAAAGAAGTGAATGTGCAGCCTATTATTCGTCTGCCAGACCCACTGACGCTAGGTTGGGATTTGTTTTCTTTATAAAAGCTCTGGGAAATAAACTCATTCTTTAGTATCGCGATGTCTCAACCACTGAGGCGGAAAAGCAGCAAAAGAGATACCGAACCAATTGCGGCACCTTTCAGCTGCAGAGCCCGGATCAAAACACTCTTGAGAAACCGCTTAAACTGAAAGAGAAAGTGAGAGACTAAATCCTATAGACGGGATTTAGTGCCATATAGCCAACGAACGAGAAAGAGAACGACATAAAAGACAAAATCGGTGGAGAGTTCTATTCTTTCCAAACCCGATAGAGTTGTCTACTTTGGGGCCTTGTCATTCTTCATGTATCCATTTTATATAGTTACTTAGTTGTTATCAGATTGAAAACACATTTTCGTTCCCCTGAAACAACTGGCTCGCCTAAATGCTTGTTGAATTAAAAACAAAACAGATATTATTATGACTTTTATTAATATTATTATTAATTAGTTAGTATTATTGTTAGTATTATTGTTATGGTTGTTTTTGCTGTTGCATTTAGCAACAAACATATCAACAAAAATAATAATAGTAATTTATACAGTTATAATATATTTATAATAATGAATACCATTGTAATAGTCTATGTATTTCATATTTATGTAATTGATAACAAAATGAACACAATTATTATTATTTATAATAACTATTTTAGAAAACTAACTTTTATTATTGTATTATATAACAATGTTCAGAAATACAGGCATTTTAAAATTTTGTCAAAATATTTTAGCTGTTACTAATGCAATTCTTTCCACAACAATGATTAGTGATAACAACTCCACATGTCCTAATGAT
The DNA here is from genome assembly GCA_025447815.1 of Percopsis transmontana. Lineage (NCBI taxonomy): Eukaryota > Metazoa > Chordata > Actinopteri > Percopsiformes > Percopsidae > Percopsis > Percopsis transmontana. The sequence goes on along the minus strand of JAOEHI010000018.1, from coordinate 5,618,791 downwards.
CATCAAACAAATGCAAAGGCAGTTTCCCATCCTGCTGAATACAAAACAGTCTTGGTGCTTCCTCACCACGCTTGTGTTTCATTAATGCGTTTCAGGGAAGCAAATAAAACTTGGAGGAGGGTATTTTAAGAACCATCTATTCCTCTGTTGGTGGGCAGGAACTCACAAAGTGGAACATTGCCATTGCAGATTCACCCTCTATACACACACTCCTGCATGTGGTCATAATGAGAGACAATGCCTTCTCTAATGAGCAATTACATGTAGAGCAGGTTCCCATACCAAGCATTGCATGTGAAGGAAAGCATTCCTTTGTACTGACATCCCTGTATACATTTCTACAGCTCCTCTCCCCTTCAGAAGAGAAGGGAAACACTGGCTATGTGAGAGACACCGCTACTGTCACGCACATCCTAATCTGGGACAGTAGAGGCATTCAGACTGCATGCATGGATTATGCCATCCTTCAGTTGACTAGTTTTAATTGGGGGTCTTGCTCTGGGCATCAAAGCATGCTAATACAATACCTTCCCAAAAAAGGGCCATAGATAAGAACACAGCTGTACCAAGGTAATGTTACCCCACTAACAATGACACTATTTGAAAAATTGCAATTAATGTAGCTTTGCACATTCAAAGCATTGAATCCTATAATTCTTTTAATCCTGTTAGTGTCACCAATTCATTCATGCGGTTTAAGACATTTGACTCTTAATCTGGTAGTGTTATTGACACCATATAGTTATTGTGTGTAGTCTTAACAGACCAGCCATAAACAAGGGCCCAACAAGAAGGTCCTGGCCCGGTACAGCATCTCAGAATGTACTGCGATACACAGTACATTAAACAAATCTGGATATCAGTGCAGTGCTACATGTCTCAAGGTGTCTATATTGCCACTGTGTGATAATGAGGCTCACCTTGGTTGGGTTGCCCTGGCACCGATGTTCCGGGGTACCAGCCGGGCCGGGTCCCCCAAGTTCCTGTCTGACCGTTGAGCATTCTCAGCTTGTCATACATGCCATCTGCGCCCATCTGTTGCTTTTCACTAGCCAGGTTGCGGAGGACTCTGTTTATCGATGATACCTGAATGACAAATATGGAAAAAAATGAAGGATTAGACTTTGTTTGATTTAGAATGATGCCTGTGACATCTCTCACTGATTCATGCACAAGGGTATCAGTATACACACACACACACTTAAAATAGACAAATGTAGCAGATAGTTGCTAAGTTCTTGGAGATGTTTTTTTATATACTTTTGATCAGTAATGTACCCTACACATAAGGAATGGTTTGGATGACCACTGTTTTTCCTCCACTGCATGAGAAAAGTCATTTCATGTGTCTAATTAAATTAAGCACACAACTTAAAGTCAATATAGTCTTACTTACACTGGGTATATTGTCGTTGGTGCAGACCCCCTCCGACAGAAGTCTGTCACGGATCTCCCACGCGAAGATAGACGGACACTCCCGCTTGTACTGCGCGATTTTCCCAACCACCTCTGGAGTGGCTACCCTGGGTTTACTGCCGCCTATTGCTCTGGGTCTTATTGAGCCAGTTTCATAGTATCTGCCAAGAATCTTGCTCACACAACCATTGGACACCTGTATAGAAAACAAAAGACACAATTCACATACATTATTTAGGACTATTTGCGAAATTTTTAAGATGACGCCAAACAATTATAAGCTTACGTTTTCATTGTCCAGCACTTGGACTTTTGCATCATCATGGGTCTATAAACACAGAAAATATGCCTTGAATTGTAAATTAGGCAGTCTCTATAAAAGCCTTTTGTTCATAATAGCAGGTAGGCTATTGTAGCCTATTTGTCGACTCATACAATTTCAAATGAACTGTAAGGTCTACTTGAGAGTAATTTAATTTTAAAAATAAATTACAGCTCACATATGGGGTAAATATAATTCGCCATTTTTGGATCGCTTTGTTTTACTATAAACAAAAACTAAAAGCAATCGAAAAGCCCCTATGCTTTTCCACTGTTATAGAGAAAAGCGTCTTTGTCACCTGCAGAATCCTGGAGATATCGCACGGCCGTGCGCCGCTATGCGCGAGCTCGACAATTTTCTGCCTGGTGGAGTCCGGTAGCGGTCTACCGTTAACGAACACACCGCCTAGTTGGTTCACGCCACTGTGACCTAAATGGAGACAAAGCCATTGCAGTCATCTTAATAAAATACAAAATAAACATACCATAATTGATCAAGTAAATTGATTTATTGATTGGGTAAGATATGGTAAACCTTTGGAATAACCGAATTAAAGATGGAACATGTAGAGAGTGTATAAAGGTATAAAGGTTTAATATAGGCTAGGCTAGTCAACCACGAAACAAAGTTAGCATCTCCTAAAATGTATCTTATTTATAAAATTGTCTTAAATTCGTTTAACAAATCGTTTGTCCCCCCTGAATCAGCCACACCCAAGACAATCGTTGCGCCGAAATTGATTAGCACATGCAGAACATCGATTAAGCGTCAGTAGCTTCCAATGAAGTGGACTAAAACAGTTAATTCAGCTAATGGAATCAACAACCCCTTTAGCCCCGAGCAAATTCTATCAACATTACAAACGCGTAAACTTAAATATTAAAATATTGTAGCCTATACCTTTATAGCTTCAATTAGCAAATCACATTGACTTGCACATATAAATATTTCTAACCTAAGCATTGTGCATCACAAAGACATTCACCGCGTAAAAATACGTAAAAAATAACACGTTTTTAGTCGATCTAAAATTATTGCTTTTTTTAATCAAAATTAAAAGTAAATTCGATGTTCTTTTCTAGGTTTATTACGAAACGCACAAAATTAGTCGCAAACCTGGAGCAAAAGGGAAAAGCTGACTCCCCGGAGTGCCTGAGCTGCTCTGTAGCTGTGCTGCTTCCCCTGCGCTGCCGTCCGCTACATTGACTCCGGGAGCAGAGGCTCCTTAGCAATAAATAAGCTCCAAATATAGAAGAGGGGGAAAATATGATGAGCCTGCCTGACATTTGTCTTTAAAATAAAGCTAGCTGCACGTCAAGTTTGAGCTTAATTTCTCGAAATAGGCGGAAGTCGCCTCGGATCATGCATGGAAGGCTAATTGAAAAGATCAGTTGGAGCACTTGTGGCAGGCATGTCACTTTATGACACCGCTCTGCTTTTGAAAATCGCATCGTCACGACAAATAGTAGCATGATAAAACGACCCTTTCTGTCTGCATTTGGATATCACTCAGACAAAATTGGACGCTACTCGTTTACCCTTCGAGGGAGACTTCGTTTTAAGGTGGCCAGGGGCTACGCGCGATAACAGAAATGAGGGCGCGCCTGGATTCTTAACATATTAAAACTGACATGCAGTTTTTTTTCCCTCGTTTGTATTTGACAACAAATGCTCACAGCCGCTCCGGTCCTGTTGTGTGAAAACGGTAGGCCGCCTCTGCATAGAAATCTATTTTACAAGGCTCTCCTTCCAACTGTAGACTTTATTACGCTGTTTATAAATTAAATAAAAGGCATGCGAACGGTTAATTTATGATTGTTTTACATTTAAATCTGTTTAACCGAGTTACACATCCCTTTGGCCGCTATATGTAATAATCCCCCAACGTGGCTCTGATTAATCGCAAATCCATTATCATCCCTCTTGCTCTTCTTTGGTAATTCCAGGATTAAGTGGAATTAATAGACTTCTTACTCAGAAATTGGCCTACCGGCATTAAGCAGACATGCTCTGTAAGTTTTCCAGGGTTGCTCCATCACCTCTGATTTATAGGCCTAACTATCATATAAATCCGCCTGATCGATAAAGCCGTCAGATAAGGACATCACATAAAATCAAACTCTCCTAAGGTTAAGTCTTAATCATGACACAATTCCCTAAAGTGCCGAGAGTCGATCTTGCCTGCTGGCGCTGATTAAGCGCCTTGTATTCTATTGCAACTAGACTAATAGGAAAACATATGGTGTCAATTTGGACGCTCCCCACCATATACACCCAGGAGTTATTAGCACAAAAGCCACCGAGGCCGTCGCGACCTTTCGACAACCCAAAGGGCCGGGCCCAATGATATCTCCTCGGCAATTCGCACCAGACATCACACGCCAAGCCAGGGGAGCATCCCATTAACATCAATCCGCAGCAAAGCAGGAGCAGAGGCTATTGTACTCAGCTTTGATAAGGCCCATCATCTCAATAAAGGACAACTGGCAAGCAAACATCCCCGGCGCTTGCGCAATAAGCATAGCGCCATAGGAGTTTGGGTGGAAGACTACACAGCCAGTTTTAGCCGTTGACCAATATTCTAAACATTTTTGCTGTTAATAATAAGAATAAGGATATTTTTGTTTTCCCAACTCACACTCCATATATCAAAAGCAGCATAAGTCACATGGTCTAACAGTGATTTTAAACATAGTGGATCTTGACTAATGCGCACAGGTTAGAGCACAGACACGTCATCAAGGTGAGGAGAATAGGATGAAATCATTCCACACACCTTCATCACAGATGTCATACACCTCTTGTCCAGCAGCAAGAGAGAAAATGGTTCATGTTTATCCTTTTTGTTTGAATACGCCAACAATAAGACAATATTAAACGGGACCATTTAAAACATATGGAAAAGCAACCGCACCTGGTGATATGTTACCCACATTGTGCTTATCTCTATCGATATGTCATCAGTTTACAACAATATACTATTACAATGTGAGCACTTTCTTATAGTTCATGCTTTGTCTGTCCATGAAGAATATAACCTAATCTACATAAGACATTATTGTTATTCCTCATGTTTCATGCAGGGTCCTTCTCTATTCAGCTAATCTTGTATGCAGCCTGGCAGCCAGCTCTAACGCTAATGCAGACGGCTGTGCAATTATTTAATACCAACTCAAGCAGAAACAAAAATCTCCCTTTCACCCCCACCCCTGTCTCTCTCTCTCATACAGGACGACATATGATTAACAAAAATAACTTGTCTACCTATCACTCCTATCACTCAATCAAAGGATAAATGTAAAACAATGAAATGACCACCAAACAGCCGATAATAACATTATTCCAAAGTGGTGTAGGCTGTATAACCTAATCTCTGACATAGTCACTGTGCTAGAACAACTAATGCATAATGTCAGTAGGTGTTGTTTTCATGCAGTCATATGGAAATGGGTATACAAAATTAAAACAAAAAATGTGTAAAACAACTTACTGTTCTGCATCATTGAGGCTACACCAGACTCCCACGTGGCTTGGCTGTGGTATTCTAAGCGTCACAAGGAAATAAAAAAAATGGTTAGCATGAAATCATAAACTTAATGTAACGTGTGAGTGTAATTTTTTTCTTCTTCAAATTTTAGTTTTATTCTATGTAGGCCTTTACATATAATTCCCATTAGTTTAGCTTTGATTCCAAGATGTTTTGCGGATAGTCTGGTGCTTAAACCATTATTGTTGTATTATAGGCTAAATGTCACAGTACTGTCACATCCTCATATGTATGTATTTTAATATTAAACTTGCCTGGAAACAGAGTTGACTGTCCACTTTTAACAATTTAGTCAATCATCTGCCGTTTTCACTACTTAATGTCTCCCTATAGGACAAAGCAAAACAATATATTAGTACAGCCACAGCTATACTGTTGTACTTACAGACCTGCATCCATGTGTGCCCTATTTACAATTAACCTGAATATTATTAATGTTAATGTTATTATTATTATTAATAGGAAATCATATTTTATTTTTGTTAAGCCTATTTCAGGGAGTATTACACTTGGCTAACAAGAATCAAGCATGTATTGACTACTACATATTTAGGATATTGACCATTTTAGTTATTTAGCATTGTGCATACTTTTTTATTTGGTTAGTGTATTTATATTGAGGATTTCATTCGTTTTTACAGGAGCTCATAAAGAGATCGGCGGCAACAGATCGAGTAAACCGGTTTTTCTTCTGCGTGTAAGCAAGAGGCTTATTAATTGTTATTTGTTGTTTTACTAGATAACCTCTTGTGGAGTCTATGGTCCAAAGTGTACAGTGACACACGTTGTCTACCTCGCCTCAGTGCTCTGTAAAAGTACGAACCAGGAGGGGGTAGAGGCTGGTGCACAAAGCCTGCTGGACACCAACAATGCAGCCCTTTCTGCCTCCATACCCAAACCCGGGGTGAAAACTCGGCCTCCTCGACTAGAAACACAGCTTCCCACTAAACGTACCAACAAGTTCAGAATACAAAGAGCCGAAGGCATGCATCCACCCCCTCCGGGAACATACACACACTCTTGCCTCGACACCTCAGTGTCACCAGAGACGACCGTGACCTCGGTGCTATAGCGTGTGAATGTGTGTTTTGTGTGCGCTGCTTTTAGAAATAAAAAAGTAATTTCTTGTTATAAATATTTGGTTGTTATATTATGTTGCTGGTGTGGGTTGTTAGGCGGTTTTAAAGACACAACAGCTCAGTAGGGCGCTCAATTGGAAAAGACAAACGCAATAAAGGCCCTATTGAATGGGATAGCTAAAAAGGGGGCCAGTGAAGGAACCGTCTGAAGTTTCATTTTCTCTCTCATACCTTAAGTTCTGTTGTGTGCTGCATAGTGCTAAGGTTTAATAGACTATATTTAGTCAAAGGCGTTTTGTGAGACAAACCCTCAGCATTTGGATTGTAGCATTGCTTGTAAAAGCAATTGGCTGTTATGTCAGTCATCAAACTGAGATTCCTTCACATTGGACCGCTATCAATAGTAAAAAAAAACATTGGCCCGTTTAGCGGTAGGCCCAACCGAAGAACCGAACTATTAATAAAATAGGCTACCTAAATTAATAGCTTTGTTGACTAAGATGAAATAAGATAGCAGTCAATGCACTAACATTGTCCATCCCGTCAGCGCGTAGATTTTTACACAAAGTGTGGAACCCAGTCAATAGCTTTTAGCCTCGTAAAAGACTTAGTGGTTAATCATTTATTTAAGGCCGAAACCTCAAACGTTGTTGTTCTTAGGGTTAACTAAAATCTAATATGCATTTCTTTCCTTTTGTTAATCGGCAACAACAGAGTCTTAATTCAACATGCTGATTGTGACTGCTGGAGCCTACGTTCACAGCATTCATATGCAGACATAGTCCACACATGTACCTCGGCAACGGCAAGATAGGAAGTTGTATCTTAACCGTGCAGCCGCCTTTGAACTATTTAGAAATAAGATTAATTTATTTCCAACAAGGCAATATGATATTTAGCTGCTGCTCAAAATATGAACAATTATAATTGTAGGCCTAATGGTATTTGTCTATTCCCATTTGTTTCCATTTTTCCAAAATGAACAATTAGGAATTTACTTTCTTTTATTTAGGCTAAAATGGTCAATTATTCATTTTATCATGTGCAGTTAAATATTGTGCATAATGTTGGATTTCTTTTTTTTTTTAAACAATTGGTGAAAAATGTTGCCAAAAAGGCAATTGCCCTATTACCGAGACATTTGACTTTTTATACGTTGAGTTTAATTTATGTAGTCTAGACTGATATAGGCCTACCTATACTATACCTTAATTAATATAAATTAACTAAATGAAATATCAATTTTATTATACTATAAACGGGTTACTTAAATATTTTAAGACCTTTCTATAACTTATACAAGTGTAATATGCCACATAAAAAAACTAAGAGGCAATTTAAAGTGGTTCTTGGAGGATTTTAGAGAAGGCGCTTGGATGCCTCGTGTTGTCGTGAATCAAACTGACACCTTTCCTCAACGGGTCATTGCCCCTCATTCTCCTCGACGATCACTGTCCTGGCCTAACGTGACTTGCTACTCTTTGCTGTCATAAATAAGCATAAACTATCCGTAGGCCTAAACACAGTTGTTAAATTAAACACAGAAAACAGGCGGAGAAGCTACGGGCTGTAGCCTATGCCGGCCCTTTTAAGTCCCACAAGACAAGTCCGGAGGATAATACTTCCACAAGCTCACATCGGTGCTTAAACCTGTCCTGTCTAATATGCTACTAAATGTAGGCCAATCAATAATACTATTAATAATAGGAATAACAATCGTTTTGGAGATTTTTCACATCGCTGGTAGGCCTATCTTGTGGTGAATATATGGCGTGTTTGCAACCCACAAAAAAACTTTTAGGACCTCACCTTTTTGGGGCATCCTGCGTCGTTATATCGGAGTCCTGCTTTGCAAATATATAGATCTCCACGCCACAGAACGATAAAACGTGGTTCCGTCTCTTTCCAAAGTTTGGAAGAGGAAAAATAGTTTCCAGCGGTCCTCGGTGGAGATGGAAGGGATATCCCTGCGAAGGAGACAGAGATTGACAGTGAACTCAGATGTCAGGAGCGCGGACTTAGCGAGAATGTGCGCTCGCGTGTGAGTGAGCGAGCGAGCGAATGAGAGAGGAGGAAAGAGAGAGAGGGAGGGAGCGAGTTAGAAGGAGGGTGGGGGAAAGAAAATGAACACACCTATGCTGATTGGTGATGGAACAAGTGTATTAATGTATGTGTTCCTAGTCTGCTGTGCGCTTCGCCTCCCTCCACCACTCTTCACTGGCCCATTAGCGCGACCCGACCTCTGTCATCATCCCCCATATAAACACTTCCCCCTGCGCCACAGCCAAAGCGGGAAACGGGGCCGAGAGAGAAAGAGAGAGAGAGAGAGAGAGAGAAAGAGACTTCCCAGCCCACTAATCAGCCGATGCAAATACCCAGCGCTCACTTGAATATTACACTATGCAAAGCGATCGCCTCGGAAATGCCCATTGGATGGAAAGGTTCTTTTCATCCAGGCTGAATTGGGTCGGCGCTAGGAATCGCAGACATGTTTAGCTCCAACTCGAGGCTAGCCTGCGATGCTAGGAAAGGAAGCTCTATGAGCAATGCAATGCCAGTAGACCTATTCCAACTTTAAAAATAAGACACCAAAACTAGTTTCAGAATCTTTGTCGTAATCTTTGCTTCCTAATTCCCAGGTTTAAGTGGATTGCGGTGTGTATGGTGTTATATCAAACAGCTTGTATTAAATACGTTTTAAAGAAAATGCTGCAAAATTAACGCAACACTATTTCTGTAACTTTGGTTGCTGTGGGTTGGCTATATATAATAAAATGTAGTATGTTCAATTCAGTTAGTTAAGTAATTCCTCGTTGACCAAAACCTCTAGAAAAGAATATATTTACACTGACTAAAACAATGCAAACCCACCACGTGCCTTTGTTGACTTTTTTCGGTATAAGCTCACCCCTCCTGTCAATTTAACGCACGCACGCGTGCATGCGCTCACAGATAGTCCCGCGCAACAAGCGAAGTGTTTAAGCAAGCTCTGCTGGTTTTTATGGACACATTTGCGAGGCACGGCGACGTCACTCCTGTGACCTGACAGCAACTAGCACGCGTAAATAAAGTAAAGCAAATGACTGTGTAGCCATGACCACACGCTCTCAAAACGCTCTGCTTGAAAGACTGACTATTAATGCACACCTCGGCGCACCCAAAAGCAACCCCTCTGTGCCCGTGTGTGAGCACACACTCGGAGATTGGGTAGCACCAGTCTTAACATGGAGGATCCCCGTCGCTTATTCCAATGGAAGAGAACCGATGGGAAAGGAGAGAATACGAGCTGTATGGATGTGGAGCAAAACCAAAGCAGAAAGAGGGGAGCATGAAAGGGCAGAAAGAGGGGAAGACATGAGCAGGGGGAGGGGAACCGACGTTTTTTTTAGGGGGGCGGCAAGGAGCATGAAATGAAGTCATGGAGGCCTACACTTGACTTCCTTTGACATGTGAAAAAGTAGGAGAAGTCAGGGCTCATCAATAAACCACTTCGGAGGTGAAAGAGTGCTCCCTAACAACCATCGCATTCCTGACTGCGGGTTCAATGAGTAGACAAACGACGCTGCCCAGAGAGAGAGGGGACCCTTCGCCCCCCACCCCCCCTCGCTCTGCAGCGACGTTTGTCTACTCATTGAACCCGTAGCCAGCCCTCGCCCTGAATGGGGGCCTCAGCGAGATAATGAGCCGAGAGGACCAGCTCAAACTGTCACCCAGGGTCCCGCGGTGAGGAACAACACTCCGGCCAATACTTTCCATCAAACAACCCATAAACTAAACGAGCACATTCATCTGTTTCTCCTCCTGCATTGTTTCTAGTCATTTAGACTGGTGGCTTACCTTGAATGGCCGTGGCCCATACAGAATCTAATGCTAGGCTAGCATCACTGGTAAAAACACTATTGGCCTACCTGAACTGTGTTTATAGACTTTGTAGTCTATATCCACTTCAACATCCACTTTTTGTTGTTGTTGTTGACAGAAACAAATTATAAATGCCTGCATAGTTAATACGGAACCCTTGCTCCTTCATTAGTTTTGCTGTTTAAGTATTGCATTGGTAGGGTCATATAGGCTAAATTAAGTTCTGTTTGATTTATTAATATAGCTACAATATACGTAGACTAATTTAGGCTATTTTTTTCTCACTCTTGGCCCATCACATTGAATCTGCAATGCATAAAAAATATTTTATTTTAAATAATTCCTGGAAATGATATGTAAAAATATATAATCTGTAAAATGTAAACTTTGAAAGCCACTTGGATAGCTTTCTGCATCAGCCTGCAGTGCAAATGTAGGGCAACTTGCTACATTTGACAAAATTCACACCACTAACCTGCTTTACTGAAAGGCAGATTCCCCAATGAGGACGTCAAGTAGTTTTCTTTGGAAAACAATACCTCCAATAGATTATTGATTTCTTTAGTTAAGATGTAAATCCGCTCCGAGTGCTAATTTGCTGTCTTCATTGAAAAGAACTCCGCTTCTCCACTCTCACTGGCCTGCCAAGTTGGCCTATAGATCTGTCATCTCTAACTCAAAAAAATATTGTTTTTCCTATTCTTCTGTTTAGAGAATTATAGTGGCTTTTGGAAGGCAGAAGGCACAGAGACTTCTGTAAAATGTCTGAAAACCGATAGGCCGATGTAAAAAAGCAATTAGCCCAATTCGGATTAGCGGTTACTAATGTCATGGGCCCCCCAAAAAAAACCTAATCTTGTCGCTATTTTCCCCTGAGGCAAAGTGGTCTTTGTACCACTTTAAAAAGTTTTAAACAAAAAGGGAAAAAATCATAAGGGGAGGGAGATTGGGGTAACGCGATGACGTCATCTTCCGACAGAGAACGAGAGGTCTATTAGAAAACATAAACAACTATGATGAGCGAACAGGGTCCCATTGATTTATCCAAACAAAAATAAAAAAGGGGGGGGCGGGACCGCAATACCCAAAGGGGGCGCAAGCCGCTAGTTTTCTCATCGCTGTCAATCATAGTCTTTGAATGGCCTTAATATATATAGCCTAGGCCTAGACATGAAGAATAACTAATATTTGCCACCTTTTTATTCTCGTTGACTGCAGAAACAACTCAGTTGTAGCCTATATCTAGCCTATATATCTTACCGTTTTGTTTTATTTTTGAATTTCATATGGTGTCTTACAAACCCATAAGGGCGAAGGACACTGCAAAATATTATTAGTAGTATTACTACTATAATAATAAAAATAACAATAAATAGTTAGAAATACATAATAACACATTATAATAGGCCTAATTAATGTCATAATAATGTGGTAATAATAAATAGTAGTAGATCAATAGCAGTTATTAAATACATATATTTAATACTTTTTTCCTACGATTACAAGTAGCATATCATATTTAAGTAGCCTATAATAATAATAATAATAATATGAATAATTGCTAATACTAATAATACTAATAATACTATTTGATAATATTATTAATTGCTAAAACTAATAATACTAATAATACTATTTGATAATATTGTTATTATTATTGTAAATTGTTGTTATTGTTTTTTGTTATAATCATTTTAAAATACATTTAGGCATTTCCTTTTGGAGATCTGGGCTAATAAATTCAAATAGCCTAGATTAATAAGGTCAAAAGTAGTTTGGCATTGAGCAATGTATTTGAGTTCAATTAAATTAATGATTCTGCTTTATCAGCAAGTAATTAATAATTACACGCTTCCCATGAGATGTGCAGATATCTCATCAATCTATGTTTTATTGCATGCATGCATCCATACTCTTTTAGTTTCCCGTACATTACATTAAAAAGAAAACATTAGCCTGTTATAAGTCATCAGATGAACAAATAGGATGTCATCAAGCTTTTTGCTTAAACTGATCATACCACGTTAAATGTGTAGCCAGGTTGTGTCCAGTAGGCCAACTCATAGCCTATATTAATTTCATAAATGTGTTGAAACTATTATCTACCAACATTAAATCTTTAACCATAAAGATTTAATATTGGTCATAGCCAATAAATAATTGGCTATGACCAATCATTTGTTTTTAGATTGGTTTTGTATTTGTTGTGTTTGTTGTTGTGTTTTTGTGTTTTTTGGGGGGGTGGGGGGGGGGGGTTGCTTTAGGTTGCTAGTAGCTATAACATCGACAATGCTTATAATTTCATTAACCTTTTTAAAGAAAACGTTGCCTAGCCCTCTCCTGGAAGGTTAGGTTGACGCGTCACGAGTCGCTCGGCAGGCAAGATAAAAAACAACACCAAAATATATACGTTTATGGCCTTTCGGCATTTAATGGGTCATAAAACTTTTGCTTAATGTCCACCCAGGAAAAACGAATGCTTGTTTGAGACTTATCCACTGGTCAAGTGGAAGAAATCTATATAAATAAATTATATTGGATTTTGTTCTTCTTGCATCGTGGCGCAAATATTGTGGCATAGGATATCCAATATAAGCCTACGCTAAGGCACCATATTTATTTAGGCCTACAAGTCTCTTTAAAGAAATGAACAAACCAAAGTCTTCTGAGAACAAAATAGGAACACGTGGGGTTCATCACTGAAAATGCTCAATGCCCGATATTTTTCTTCTTGCGTTTGTAGCCTAGTTTGCTCAAACAAGCGGTTCAGATTTTCATATTCCTGTTGTTAGGCTTATTATTACCGTATTATGGCAGCACGTTTAACGGAAAGACAGGAAGCACTATCTTAGACTACATATAGATATACAAACATATACATAGAAGCTTACAAATTCCGCTCACAAATTCCGCCATCCCACTGATGGTGTACAACATATTTCAAAGTTGTTGATATCATGCAATCCGTTTACTGTAGCCTACCAGGCGTTAAGATCCGTAGTAGACTAAGGCTCATAATAGCCGCTCTTTAAGGAGCGTCATGCTCCTAATACCTCAATGAAGATCGCTAATTACACGCTACGTGAGTCTTTGATAGATGACAACAAAAAGTCACCTTTAGCTCGCCATGTTCAACATCGCGTGGTAACACACCTCCTGTAGCTAACGTGAAAAATACTTTTTTGTGTTTTTTGTCCATGGTTCCACACCCACCTGACTCCGAGTAGCCTACCACGCAATTCCATTCAAGGTAGTTTCGGGAAAGTATGAGGAAGCATACCAATCAAATAATCAATTTGATATTTCTCTGCTTTAAATAACAACCAAATATCTGTCTTTACTCACCAGATTAAAAGGATCAAACCTCTGCTCTGACTGATATCCAGATTCACGGTTTCTTCCTCCTTTAGCCTATGTCTTGTATAATAAGAAGAGAAAATCAGCGTTCCCGATTATAACCTTCTCTTCGATCCTTCGGGGAGTTGAAATGTCAATGGGACTGAAAAAAAGCTCCAGCTCTTCCCACCAACTTTCCCTTCATCAGTCTCAAGTTGGCAGTGATTGGCTGGAGCGACGGTTCAACGTCACATTCGACAGGACTGAGCAGAACTGGGAAGTGCTGTAGGTCGGCTCCATGTAGAGAACACCGGCCCATATTACCACCAGGCTTGCACGGACGCAAAACAGACTGTTCAGATTTGTCATTTAAGTTTTTACAAACACAATGGATATTATATTGGACGTTTTACCGTAATTGATTGTAGTAGTTAGCCTACTTGACTCAACACAGTGTCAAAAATGACAAACATCACGGCAAATATCCATATTGTAAAGTAGGCTAAAACAAAAAAAAGTAGCCTATCCTACTTGGACATTTTTTGTTTGTTTGTCAAAACAATCCGCAAATCTACAGACAATTTCAGTTGTTTTCAGACAAAAATTATATATGTCAGTATGACGAGAACAACTGAACAGGCACAGCATTCTTTAAAAAGCACATAGCCTCATAATTCATACAACGTGGTAGGCCTATTGTAGATATTATAGTTGCAAGATAAAGAGAAACAAAACTCTGAGACACGTATAAAATGAAAAGCGCAGGTCAGATTTAATCGTTTATGGCGTGAGCATGCTCAGCATGCAACAGGTATGAACAGATAGTCCATACAGATCATTTAAAGCACTCGAACTCTATAAGGACTCTGAAAATTACACTAATGTCCAACAGTGTATAAGTATAGAAACACAACATTACATAGGCCAATCATGTCAGCTTCTATGAAATAATTGTTAAAGGTTTAAATAGATGTATGTTTGTAGGGAAGGAGGAAGAAAATGTCACTTTTAGCCTGTGGCCGACAAAATGCCATTAAAGCCTAAAACGTATAAACCAGTTTATTTTTTTATTTTTATTTTTTAGGCCTACTTTTATTTTTTTAATTTATATAGCCCTATAAAGTTGTCATCCTTAAGCCATAATGGGCCTTTAGTTTCCCTTTTACCAAGGCAGGCTAAAAGCCTCCAATCCCATTTCACAACCTTTGATGTTTGTGTCAATTTGAACAAGACAGTGAGTAAATGGACAACCGCGCCACCGCTTGTCTCTCAGGAAGAGACCGGGGCAGCGCAGGTACGGGGCAGTCAGAACTGGCTGTGTTTGGCCCATTATTTGGAGTAACAACCATTAAGGGGCCTTGATACTGTGCAACGCAGCAGGGTTCTCGACATCCGCGCTGGAAACCGCACGGCTTGGTCCCCGCTTATCAGGCTGTCAATAAAACGAGATGGGATACAGCGTCTTGGCCAGGTGCTGCCGTTCCCTTCCCACACAGCCCTGCTCTCCAGAAGCCGATCAGGCGTAAACGCAAATCTGTCCAGCCGGTTTTCCCTCCACCGTCATCACGCTTACAAATGCATTGAGCTCTCTCTCTCTCTCTCTCTCTCTCTCTCTCTCTCTCTCTCTCTCTCTCTCTCTCTCTCTCTCTCTCTCTC